>APFE030061712.1:0-82400 GCA_000404065.3 Pinus taeda | reverse complement strand
ATGTTTCGGGAGTGGGCATGGTTGCTTTTCAGAGGGAGCATGGAGCTCCTCTCACCTTGACAGATGTGAAGTATGTGCCTGAACTAAAGAAGAACTTGGTATCGGTCACGATGTTGGAGGAAAAATGCTACGATGTTGTCTTCAGTAAAGGAAAGGCATTCCTAAGACACATAGCCATGGGTCAGACCAAGAGGATTGGGATTCGGGTGAAGAATCTCTATAAACTAGAGGTAGATTTTTGTGCAACATTGAGTATGAAAACAGAATTGGTGCAAAGCCAAGACATTGGTGAGTTGTGGCACAGGCGATTGGGCCATTTGCATCTTGGGGCCTTGAAGATAATGCAACAAATATCTATAGGAGTTCCCAAAGGTAAACTTGAGCAAGTTTACACATCCAAAGGTTGTACCTTAAGAAAGTACGTCAAGTCTTCCTTCCATGACCGAGACAGTCAAGCAGAAGCGATCTTAGAGTGATTTCATACTGATTTGTGTGGACCATTGTCGATTGCATCCACAGCGAAGGAAAGGTATTATGTGATTTTCGTTGATGATTATTCTCGTAAATGATGGATTTATTTCATGCACAAGAAGGACCAAACCTTCTCAAAGTTTTGTGAGTTCAAAGCTTTGGTCAAGAAAGAGTCAGGGAAGAAGATCAAGGCCTTGAGAAGTGACAACAGTGGAGAAAATGTCTCTTAAGAGTTTAAGGACTTCTATGCAGCAGAAGGAATTAAACGAGAGTTGATGGAACCTCATAACCCACAGCGAAATGGGGTGGTCGAGAGGAAGAACAGAACTATTGTAGGGGCAGCATGGGCGATGTTGTATGACCAAGTCCTACCACTTCATTTGTGGGTTAAGGCATGCAACACAGTGGTATATTTGTAGAAAAGAAGCCCGCATCACATACTTGGGATGAAGACACTAGAAGAAGCCTTCTCCGGTAAGAGACCAGATGTGGGTCACTTTAGGATCTTTGGCTCATCGGTATATTGCCATGTGACAAAGGATGAATGGAAGAAGCTTGAGCCGACAACTAAGTTGGGGATACTTCTGGGGTACACTGATACACCCCACAACTATCAAGTGTACTTGCCTACCAGTCGAAGGATAGTGGTTTGTAGAGATCTCAAGTTTGATGAGCAGAAGGCCATATGAGTTTCCCTTGAGAGGGAGCTCCAACTACAGGTTGTGGAGGAACTGTTGGTTCCAAACAAGGAGGAGCCTTAGACTGATGCGGAGCAGCCGCATGCAGAGGATCCAAGAGTGGGGACATCCACTCAAGCAGAGTCTTCCAGAGATGGACGGAAGCGCAAAAGAGAAGCTGACAAATTGTTGTCAGATGCTAGAGGGAATGTGGGAGAACCATCTTCTTAGTGCAAACAGAGGAGGTCACCTGAGAGATACACTGGATACATGGCCCTTGTTGGGGAATGTGTTGAGACCGAGCCATCTTCCTTTGAGGAAGAAGTGCAGTAGCTGATTTGGGTTGATGCTCTGGCGGAAGAGTATGACTCCATAGTTCGTAATAGTGTTTAGTATGTGGTTCCGAGACCGGAGAACAAGTCAGTTGTGAGTTCCGATTTGCTTTACAAGGTAAAGCAAGCTGCTGATGGTAGTGTAGAGAAGCATAAGACAAGATTTGTTGCCCGTGGATTTTCACAGCTTGAGGGGATTGACTATGATGAGACTTTTGCTCCTGTCGCAAGGTACTCATCTCTCAAATCTATGTTGGCACTATTAGCAAAGATGGGTTGGAAGATCCATTAGATGGATGTGAAGACTGCATTCCTCAATGGCCAGATTGAGGAAGGTGTACATAGAGCAGTCGGAAGGTTTTGAGACCTTCAATCATGAGTCGCATGTGTGCCGAATCAAGAGATCTTTGTACAGGCTAAAGCAAGCACCTCGTGCTTGGTACGCCAGGATAGACAACTACTTCACCGGGTTGGGCTTCACAAAGAGTGAAGTGGATGTGAACCTGTACCACATCACGATGAAAGGTAAGCAGTTGATCATTGTACTTTATGTTGATGATCTCATATTGACAGGTGATGATCAGTTGATCATGTCTTGCAAGGAGGACCTTGAAAGATAATTCAAGATGAAAGACATGGGTCTCATGCATTACTTCCTTGGCATGGAAGTGTGGTAGAAGGATGGGGAGTTGTTTGTGTCACAGGGTAAGTATTCCAATGAGATACTCAGGAGATTCCACATGGAGAAGTGCAAGCACATGCAGACTCCTCTAGCAGGTAACTGGAGGAAGGAGGATGCTACTTCAAGAGAAGTAGTAGAGGCTACTGTATATAGCCAGCTTGTGGGTTCATTGATGTACTTAGTGAACACACGACCTGCTATGTGGTGAACTAGCTGAGTCAAGCGATGGTTCAGGCTACCAAAATGTTTTGGAAGGCGACAAAGCATGTATTGAGATACCTCAGAGGCACATCTCAGTATGGATTATGGTACAGATGGACAAAGGGAGTGGAGCTACAAGGCTTCATTGATGCAGATTGGGCAGGGAGTCCATCAGATCGTAAGATCACATCAGGAGGGATTTTCAACCTTAGGTCAACTGCAGTTTCTTGGTACAATAGGAAACAGAGGTCGGCTGCACTCAGCTCGGCAGAGGCTAAATACATGGCTGCAAGTTAGGAAGCATGTGAGGCCATCTGGATGCGGAAAATCCTAGTTGGTTTGTTTGATTAGAGGATGGATCCAACTTTGATCTATTGTGATAATCAGAGTTGTATCAAACTCTCTAAGAATCCAGTATTTCATGATAGGTCCAAGCACATCGATATCCGGTACCATCATCTCAGAGACTGTGTAGTGAGGAGGATCATGTTGCTGTAGTATATTTCAACAAAGGAGCATGATGCTGACATTTTGACAAACGCATTGTCAAAGTGTAAATTCGAGTTCCATAGAGATAGGATCGGGGTGGCAGATAATCCCTTTGTTTTTGAGAGGGAGTGTTGAAATGTGGCAACAAGAATATTCCAATTTTAATTCTCCTTGAATTAAAATTGTGAATTAAAATTCGAATTTGGTCTCACCAGCTGCTTGAAAAATAATTAATTAATTCATCTTGAGTTAACTAGTTGGAGAAATTCAAGTTAGAAGTCTTTCTAAAGTCATGCAACAATTATCCGTTAATTAAGGAGATAAGATTTAGTTATATTTGAGTTGTAATTAGTTAGCTCAGTTTACTGAGTTAAGTCGAGTTAAATTAGTTCCAAACTGTTTGAGGAACTAATTTTGAGTTATCAGTCAGTTGATGCATGCATGCACTCAACTAGTGTACTCAAGATAACTGAATATTCTCTCATCATTAACTCATGCATGTCTATTCTGAGAAAAACCCAGTTGACATTAAAGATAGGGACAATGTACTATCAGTTGCATGTGTTCTCTTATAAAGAAAACTCATGCATGCAGTCAAGGTATTATTCCTTGAGGATTGTGCAGTTTTACAGGGTGTGAGATTAGTGTGAGTGATATGTGTTCCACTTGGTAACAGGAGGATCACCTAGGAGAAACTGTGCCAGGAAATAAGAGCTTGGAGGGTAGGGGAGAAGGCTTATGAGAAGTCTATTTTTCCTGTGAGCATCTGTGAGGATTGTACTGAGAGCTGGCTAGCTATGAGAGCTAAGGCTTTGTGTAATTCTGAGATATTTCCAACTTGCATGATAATACAAATAGTGGGGTTTTTAGCTGAGGCTTTCCCTTGAGTATTGTTTTGTGTTTCGTGTGCATTGATTCCTCTTATGGTTATATGTGTTCAACTTGATCTTTCTCAAAGATTTTAAGCTTTCACAAATTGATTGTAGAAGTAGATTAAAGTATTTTTATTTAGTTATATTGCATTATCATGTTAATCTACAGTCAGAATTTCTACAGATCATGATCACTGCCCTCATCATCATGGTCACCACCCTCATCTAACGTATATGCCATTGCATGCGCTGCATCCCTCATCATTGTTAGTACCCTACTAGCTTCGATGATATGACGCATAAGAGACATCATCTCGCGTGGGAAATCCCTGTATAGATCGACGAACATAAGATTTGTGCTGATATCTAGAGCCCTCGTAGGGCAGACTCCCTCCTCAACCAAAACTCTGGCCAAACTGTCACAATAGTCCATCTGAAATCGAAAACCACCCCTACGACCCCAGATGCCCAAGCCCCCCTGAGGATGTGCATCACCCTCTTGGGCCTCACCCATCTCCTCATCTCCTCCATCTGGTGGGTGAGGAAGCATGTCCCCGTCGAATGTGCCGATGTCTACAAAATATATAGTACACAAAAATAATTAGACAACTTCATTAAACAATTTAATAAAACAAGTTAAAGAACATGCTAGAATAAATTTTATTCTAATTAATTAAAACAATAAAATGAAACTAGATTAATTTAAAGAAAACATTAATATTACCTCTATCATTTGGAGGCTCAACTGGAGTGAAGAGGATGTTGGGACACTATCACCAATCAATTTGTCCTTATGGAATTGCCAACACGACACACACATGGTCATCCTCACTGGCCAGTAGCGACGGTGCCTGAACGTAAATCTTGGCTAGATATGCTGGCAAGACCCTCATGGGAATCATCTTCCCCCACATGCGTGCATTCGTACCTCAGTGATCGACCTTGGAGGGAGACGGTAAAATGTAGGCATCGTCTCTGAAAGCCTCTCAAAAAATAAACAAAAAATATCTAAAGCAAAAGGGAAGGTCACCCTCCAATGTCTCAATGCATGACATTTATTTAAAGCCATACAAAACTGCCTCAAAAAAAATGGTAGACCATCTGATACAACATGGCACCTGAATAAATGAACTGACATAATACAAAAGAGGGAAATTAATGTGTTTTCCATCACTACTAGAGTGTGAAATGGTGGTGAATAATAAGGAGAGGCACCTAATCTCCTGTGCAACAAAAGAAGAAATCCGTAGTTTTCCACCAAGAAACTGAAATATGTTGGACGTACTACATGAGGCCCAACATATCTCTGAGTGTATGAAAGTTAAGTCTCAGCTGCAATCCCATGGGGGACATCAGGGTACTAGAGAAAATCTTCCCATTTCTTGGATAGGCCAGTGATAAAGTATATGTCCTCCTTAAAGGGCCTATACCATGCTCTTGGACACTCCATCAATAGATCAGACATGCTAATAAGATAAAGTGCGCCTTTAGGGATGTAGCCTCCTTATAGTACTTGCGGCCTACATTTCTTAAGAGCACTTGGGTCACTATAGTAATAGGGATAGGGTATAAATCCCTCTCCTTCTCTTTGGCCTCCCTGTAACACCCTCTTCCCACATCAACTCAAGTAACCAACCAACAGGGGTAAACATGTGATGAGAGGCTACTACAATTGAATTCAACCTCCTAGGTGACCTTAAGGAAATGGAATCGATAGAATATCATACATACCTTCCACATCATCTACATGACCCCTAAGAACCATCCCAACACTTTTGGTAACCAACCCTTGGGTCCCATTGAGGTTTTAGGTCACTTGACCTCTAGACGTTCCCATGCAATGGGCCTGACAACATCCAGGAGGCTTTGGACACTCTCATGACAAGGCATGCCAGTGTCTAGGGTCTATTTTTCTCAATGTTGTGCTAGTGTCCTCGAGATTTGAGCCTCTTTTTCAGGCCCAGGTCACTGTCCAGAATTGGATGACACCTTCAAAACATAAAGATATCAAGGAAACAATGATGCAAATTCAAACACTTGAACAAGCCCTTAACGATACCTCTACTAGCCATGATGGGCATTTCATCAAACATGTCACGAATATGTAATCTGCAGGTGTAAATAATAGATTTAAGAATAGGGGTCTCATACTTATCTGAGAATCACTATGAAGCATTGTTCCCTTATATCATTTACTGCATAATCATCTATTAGGTCATAGATACATTGTTTATTCATTTACAAGTAAAAGCATGATGAGGGCTATACATAGATACTATCATAAAATATATACATAATCAACATAATAACAATAGAAATACCATGAATACATCAGCCATAGAATCCACATATAAGCTAATACACTTACACATCAAAAACCAAGGGAATAAATTTCTCATTAATGAGTGCAAAAACCAACCGGGGATGGACTACCATATTCCAACTGACCATAGATTGGATGAGACAAATCTCTCTTCAGCCAATCACCCTGTGTCATATTCCAAGCATGAATGTGGGAATCATAACCAACTGAAAAGAACGAAACAATCCAGATGCTACCGAAGTTCTCCGCCTACACCATGAGGAATTTTACTACCTCCTAGTCTCATAGGCTTTACCATAATTCACAGTCTGATCCAAGGATCACTAGGGCCTACACTGAGACCCACACTCCAGGCTTTACCGTACATCCCATCTTGAGACTACTAGGTCCAACAGAGAGTGATCCACCTCTTTGCTTTACCGTATAACCCGCCATTCATCGACAATGATTCCTATGCCCACCGAGGCATGCAATCTTGGCTTTACTGCAACCCACAGTCTGGATCGGGGGTTACTAGGCCAATGGATTTATTGTGATCCACAGTTTGGTTTAGGGACCACTAGGCCATTTGTTTGTCATTTCGGATATCCACCCCACTCAAATTTGAATCCATTTGGCAATCCAA
Organism: Pinus taeda; assembly: GCA_000404065.3. NCBI lineage: Eukaryota > Viridiplantae > Streptophyta > Pinopsida > Pinales > Pinaceae > Pinus > Pinus taeda. The sequence goes on along the minus strand of APFE030061712.1, from coordinate 75,728 downwards.
CTCAATCGAAGTATGAGAACCCATCTCACCAAGGCTATCCAGAACTGGCAAGGCTAGGCTGAAAACACTGTCAAACCTGGAAAAACCCATGCCATGACATAAAATAACTACATGAAATACCATGCATGCCAAATCTAGCAAGGAAATCACACATGCAAATCAATACCTGCAAAGAATCTTGCAGTAGTTGCTTGATCCTTCTCTTCCTTGCTTGCTTTTTCCTTCCTCTTGCATTCTTTTCCTATGTTGATCCAATGCCAAAGTGCTCCAAGAAAAATCTAAGTTTCCAAGAGTGAGAAGGAGAGAGAGAATAATGATAGAGCTTCAAAACTAAACTGCCAAAAGGTATCGATTGGTACTTAGAAGCATTTTTATGAATTAGGCCTCTATTTTCTTCAATTTCCATTATTTTCCTTCAACTTCCTCCTCACATGAAACCTGTGACCTTTCCCCTTCCTTTTCTCCTAATTTCCATTATTTTCATAAATAATTGTGCCAAAAATGCCATTGTGCCTTTCCAAAGCCTTAGACATTGCCTTTTCCAATTTCCTTAGCCATAATAAACCAAATGAGCACCCCCTAGGATGTCTTGCCCAACATTAAACTTGGAATAAGTGTACCATCAACCATGGTTATTATTTTTAACTTTTATTACATGGAATTTTCACTAGGGTTGTTACACTCCCATGGTCGGACAATATTGTATGGGTCCACCATTTGCTCCTACTCTTGCTCCTGCGCCCTCTACTAATGTCTCTGCTACATGATTGACATATAAAATGCATCAGCCTCATACATAGAATACATTTTTTTTATTAAATGAAAAATGTATTTATAAATATGGAATCAAAACTTTTAATTAAAAAAACAAAAATTAGTGGTGCGCCCAAAACAAAATCATGCAGTGGCTTCGGTGTGCTGTCAAAAACAACTGCACTGGCATTGGTGCGCACATACATATGATGCACCACTATTGGTTCACAAATTTAAATTTTACTCATGGTGCATCACGCTTATGCACCGGTGAACACGTATAACCTTTTCACACTGGTACATAAAGTTCATGTTATTGAAAAGACCAATCTATAGCTATATTTTTAAATATTCTTTTTGCGGTGCATTTTGTAAATATAAATGCATTGGACGTGACACACTGACATATAATTTTTAGCTTTCCCAATGTGTTTACATTTATGAAATGCACCGCAACAATAACAATGTGTTACGTTCATGCACTGAATTGTGGTGCACCCTATAAATTTATAGGGTTCACCCTATCGGTGTGAGGCTAACATTTTTTTTTTCTTTTTTTAATTTTTCTACTCCTATATTGATACAAAAATAAAATTACAGAGAGGCAGTGACCTCGAGAGGACTAGCCCAGAGAAGCAGCATGCTTACAAAACCTCGGTTGTACACTGACCAAAAAGACTTGTTTAATGACTGACCCAGAAACATAGATATGTTTAGTGACTGTAGCTGAAGACTGACCATAGCTATATCTAGACCAAGACAAATTGACTGGGCCCATTCAAGTAATCTGTGCAGCGCTACCCTTACAAAACTGGAGTCTGACCCAAAAACATTTTGATCCGAAACTGAGATCCAAGGACAGGAGAAAGCTGCCCACGGAGGGGAAACCGACATTTTAACATTGGACAAAAAGGTCTGATCTTGAGAACTGAAAATCATGTAATGACTACAAACCCGGAGGGAATTGGGCATCTTCATACAACAGAAAAAACAAAAACCAATTAGCGCAAACCTGATTAAGCTTCATGAGAGGTTGGAGGCGATTATTCAACAATGCGACATCCATATTGGTAGGGGTGTTTATCCTTTGAGGGCTGGCCCTCTTTACTTGTGAACCACCACCTGTAGGAGCACTCAGACCGACCTGGGTGTTCATGTTCTGGGTTGCAGAGCCACCAGGGTCCATTCTCTGCGTATTGGCAATCTGGAAATTATCCTTCCTGTCCTCCGTCCCTGGCTCTAGAAATACCCCTGGAGGAACAACGACCGCACCAAAAGTATCCTCTCACAACTCAATTGTAACTGAAGCGATGAAGGAAGAATTATTGAGAGTGCAGAGGAAACAAGAGTGAGCACTGTGAGATTGGGGATGATGAGAGCGCGCTTCTATATTAAGCTGCCCTCGGCCATGGCCTCAGCCACTCCTGGTCACAGGATGACTATCAAAGCTAAAGTCCGCGGCTTCAGATGAAGGTTCTGAGGTAGAGGAGGAGGGCTGGTGAGTGACGCGGCCTCGGGATCTTCCTCTTCTGCAGCTCATTCTTGAGCGCACTCTGGGCATGATGAATTGAGCAGGAAGAGCAGAACAGACAGCTGTGGGAAGAACTGTGTGGGAGCGACAACAGAAATTGCAGAGAGGACTAAGAGAATCATGAAAACATAATGGAGAATCAGTATTGCGATCCAAAGCTAGATGAGGAGCTATTGCAACACTGGAACTACACGAGCGTAGGGATGGAGCAAGAATGAAAATTATGTATGGCGCCATTGCAAATAAACTTGCATACTGGAGAGGGGGAAGGAGCTACATTAATGCGGCATTTAAGTTGTTTGCTGGGGATATTAAACCTGGCTTCATGTGAGGCCAGATCGCGGTAGCATGAATCCACTTACCCTCCTTCCAAGCCGCCTTCGTACTTCCTGACCACGCGCCCACCTTAAACACCCGCATCTCGGAGTGAGCCTAACATATTGAGCACACTATGCAGGGACATTTTTCAGAAACAATGGAAATTTTAAGCTAATTGACAATTCTAATCTGCTAAAAATTTAAAGTAGAGAGAAACATAGACATTACTTGGACATTTGGTTACTAGGGAGGCATTGTTGACATGTAATGGAGAAAGACAAATTTTACCATGGTTTGAAAAAATTGGAAAGTCAGGCAGTGAACATGGTATGTAAGGATGGTGAGAAAATGAAGCACCGACGTTAGGGCGTTTGCATGAGGAAAGAGTGGCATGAGTGATTCAGACCTCTCTAGCACTGTAGATGGTAAAAATAAAATTTACAGTTGAGAGGGTTTTTTTATTTAACCCTCCTCCAGTGCATTACTATAACTGCATAGGTGCGGAAGATATCCAAGAGCACTACATTTTCTTTTAAATAAAAAAATATATAATGGTGCTTTTGTTAAGAAGTCCCAGGGAATTTTAATATAGGCACCACATGGGTGCTTTGTTTGACTATAGCACTGCTCTTTAAAAAAAAAAGAAAAAAATTGCTTAGCAGTGCTCTTCAGAAGATGCCCTGGGGCATGTTCATACATTTACAACACTAGTGCATCATTGGAAAATAACATCACATTTTTTTGAAATTTAAAAACTATAACAACGCTCCTTCTTGGTATGCCCCAGGGTGTTTTATAACATGAAGGGCATTGGAGTTGCGGGTGTATATAGCACCAACAAATTTTAAAAGTTAACCTCTTTCGGTGCTATCGATTATTCAAGCACTGACGTGTTGTGTTATTTAGCGCACCATGGAAAATTCACGGTGCACCATGTTCTATGCAGCACCGGTGCTTGTATGGATAGTAAAGCACCAGTGCATTTGTAGATTGTAGACGCATTGGCCAAAAAATATCCGCTAAAACATCCGCCCGCCCACTTCCGCTAGTGACCTCCACTACAAATGGACTTTTAAGCTATTTTTATAGGGGCTTCCGCAAAAACGTTTACTAGAAGGTCTTTTCCTTGTATTGAGACAACTTAAACACTAAAGAACCTTCCTTATAGTGGAATATCTTATTATGAAAGTGAGATAGAGTTCTTTGTATTGTGATATGTTGGCATGAATGTGAAGATTCCTGAGAAATGGGAATGATATGGAGTATAGTTGGTGGATGAAGGAAGTATGGCTTGGTGACATCCTATTTTAGTTTTTTTGTTGGTTGAAATCCTTTGAAAGCACTCCACCTCAAGCTTTGGAATCTGGCTCGGAGGTGACAACTACAAGTTATAGTGGTTGTAGCTTGTGTATGGTTGGGTGGAGAGTTGTAGTCCCACTCTCAGTTGGAAAATTGTTTTGTTGAACAAGATAAGTATCCAATTGTGTTTGTTTTCTCTAAATGTTGTGCATGTGATTTGGACTGGTTGAATGTTTTATCTGTAATATGGATTGGGGCATCAACCACAAACGATGATTACTAATACTCTATGTAGAGTTTCTTGAGGACAGGGTTTTTCCTGTGATTAGTTATGCTTGTGCTTGTAGTTACCATATTGCCTTTGTTACTTGCAACAGGATAATGTCATGATAATAATTGAGGAATATTGGTTCTTGCATTGACCAATTTCACAAATGTTTTATTAGGCACAGTCTTGTAATTATACTAACTTAAAGGCTCAATTGTGTGGCTTATGTCTGTAAATCAAACCCGAAATGAGTTCCTGCCTTCCTGTGAAATGTTAATGGAATTTTGAATTCCTATAGGACTCTGGGCGCTATATAATTTGTGCTTGCACTTCGAGCTAGGAAGGAGACTTCTTGCTTATTTGTGGAATGCCAATTTCCTTGTATCCTTCTTTGTTTTTGTATGATTTCTAGTTGCCTTTATAAGTTTATTTATTCTTATTGGTCCCACAAAAGAGACCTATAGATCTATGGAATGATATTGATGTGTTCCTTGTAAATCATTGAGATTCAAGGGACCAAAAACCTCTGAGAGCTTGAATGGACAAGTCTTTCAATTGCATTTTACTTTTCAACTATTGAAAACCCAGGAAGAGAAACCCTGTAGCAAGCCCAGGAGGGATAACACCCACGCGTGTCCCATACAACCTTAATGGAAATGGTTGAGTTCTAGCGTAAACCCAAGCGATTACATAACCACTGTAGTCGATCCATGGATGGGTTCTTTCACAAATGGTTCATAATGTGAAAACCAACGGGTGATCTAATATTACAACCCTTGCTCTTTTTCATTTCTTGCACTGTGACTTTGCTTATAACCAAAGTCTTCACGAGAAACCATAGGTATTGTCCCCAGATGGAGGAATCCCCATCAAATGTCGTGTTGAACTCCATCACATGTTGGAAATCCCGATGTTTGTGTCCTCTGAAGCTCATGGAGGATCACTTAAAAGGAGTGCTTGGGATGACGAGGAACATGACAAGCTAGTAGAGACATCGATGTGGACAAGGCTAGGGTGAGTTGGAGCTCACTCCTTGGATGTTGGGAGAACAAATCACCCATGTGGGAGGCATATCACATCATAAAAAGGATGAGGCGAGGCCCACATAAACATGGAGTAGTGTACCAGATAATGACAGACTTCCCGTCCCAGAGTTTGTCTTCCCGGAGGTGACCATGTGAAATATTTAAGGAAGGGTTGGGATGGCTTAACACCAAGTTTTTGTGGTAGGAACAGGCTTGAGTGTGCTTCCGTTACCGCATGTTGTAAGAGGACACATGGGATGGGGCCACTAGAGCTATTAATTTAGAGTTGGAGCTATGGACCAATTAGAAGGTGTTAATAGTGTAGAGGAGTGGCCCACTAACACGTGTAAGCTTAGAGGTTAGTCCCTGGCAGATCAACGGTGAAGCACATTTAAACTAGCGTAGGGTGACTCAATGCAGGGACATAGTGGCATACATGTAATCCTGGTTGTCCTCTTATTGGTGAAAAATAGACCCACAATGCAGGTAATCCCAGAAGGCCATCCTTAGACAAACTCGTGAAAGTGAAAAGTGAAAGGGTCGGGGTAATGGAATTGAGGAACGATAATGTTTCCAGTTGTTGACGTTCTGTCAACTAAAAATACATATGTCTATATAATTAAATGTGGCTAGAGTGTATGGGTTGACGGTTAATATAGACACACACACACACACTTAAAGTTGAGGACCCACGCTATGAATGGGTTGGTAGCTAATACACTAATGTCAAGTGACATTGGGAAGATAACTAGGATAGCCACATGGGTGCCACGAGGGAACCACATGGGTGCCACGTGGATATTGATGACATGGTACCACCTGATTCACTAAATTTAAAATGGTCATATCTCTTGATCTGGAGAATGGATTAAGACAAAATTTATATCAACGAAATCATCTCAATGAGAGGAATGCAATGATGATGTCTAATTAAGGTTTCAAATAGGTTTAAAACGATCGAAATTTTAGACCCAATTTTCATAGCAACACCTTGGATCTTGGGTCAACATAGTAACCACTTCCTTCTACCAGGTACTGTGGTGGGACTTAGGAGGGGGTGTGTTACAGGAGCTCGTATAAATATATGGAATGAAAGATATCATACGCAAGGTCCATTAAGGAATTTAGAAGAAATAAGGGAGCTAGCAAACTGGATGAAACAAAATGGGCTAAATAAGATTAAAGAAATTTCCAAATGGGATGTTTGAGGAATGTGGATCGAATGGTCATGTCCAAGACTCCCTCCCAGCCTCCATAATAAGTGGAAAATCCTTGTAAGACTTCTTTCAGGTATGGTTCCTATCTCTTGAACTAAGTGGGATCACCATTCGAGGAAATTGAACTCCAGTCGACAATACTCTGTCAAAATAGGAGATGATCATCTTGTATCAGTTTCCTCACCCGAAAACCTGACAAGTTATGGAAAGTGATATGGCAAAGGGACAACAACCCAAAAGTTAATATATGTTGTTGGACCCTTGTTCATAATTTTTTTTTTACGGTAGAGAATCTCCATAAGAGAAATATTCATGGGCCCTCCTGTTATTCTCTCTGTTTAAATGAATAAGAAAGTATACATAATGTGTTCAAGACTTTCCCTTTCTCCATAGTTATTTGGAAAGAGGATTTTGCAATTTTTTCTTAGTTAGAAGCAATTCCTCAAGGCTGGACTGAAATTGTTTGTTAATTGGAAAAGCAAATTTCCTTGGTTGTGTAAGCCTTCCTCTCTAAGCATAAGATGTTGGTCTACGCTCCCTAAATATATTTTTCGGTTGATTTGGTTGGCAAGAAATTTTGTAGATTTCAAGAATAAGAGTCAAGATCCTTCTAAAGTGGCTCTTAAGGCAAGTGCCTTAAATTTTGAAGCAGTCATTTCCTGGGGATTCAAATCCTTTGACCTCAATGGAATTTCCTCCATAGGAAGGGATTGACTCAGGGTAGGATCTTCCTCATATCATGCTTGTAGCTTCAATCTCCAGTTGAATATAAGAAAGATCCCCTCTATTTTTCGAAGGTGGTGAATTTTTAGAATTGGCACTCTAATCAACGCTCATTCTCACTATTCTTTGATAGGGAATCGAAAGGAAATCTAGGGGTGTTAGGAGTGAGAAGGGTGATTCTTAGCCTCAACAAACAAACAAATATACAATTTCCGTGGGGATTAGAAACAACAACTAATAATCAGGCAAAGTTCTTGCTCTATGGCAAGGATTAAATCTAGAAATTGATAAGAAGAAACAAGAAATAATAATCTTTGGTGATTCAATGATAGTTATCTGGTGAGTTTGGGAATTTTATTGTCACTCTAAATTAACCTTCTCTTCCATCGAGGTGAGGATTCTTCTCCAACTTCGACAATCTGTGAAGGTAGAAATCATGCATGTGTTAAGGAACTTAAACTCCTTAGTAGATATGTTAGCAAGCCAAGGATCAAGGCTGCCCCAAGGAACCTTAGAATTTAATCGTACTCAAATAATATATTCTCCCTTAGCATGAGGATGCAAATCCATACAATGGGATCATATATTATAATTCATGATCAATTGATAAAGAGTTAGAATGGATGTCATATGAAGCATGGGAAATGAAGGAAATTAAAGGCATTTGAAATGTGGTTTAGAATGGTTTGGAGGTCATCCCTTATGATTAGACCTTGATCCTCTTCGAAGGTGGATTCATGTTGTCTCACATTCAACACTTAGTCGATGCTCTCCCTCTTTCTCTGCATGGCACATGATAAGATATGTGTTGGGAAAAGAATAAATGGAATGTTGAGGCAACAACATTTGATTCATGTTATGACAGAGTCACTGCCCTTTCATCACCATATCAAGTGGTCTCTCCAGAAAGGATCTCCAAGTGGTTTCTCTCTGGATTTTTTGAGCTTGCATTAAATGGAGGCAGGGCAGGCTTTCAAAAGTCACACAATTAGTTGGTATTTATAAAATTGGTATTTATATTACTCTATGGTCTTGAAGTTGGGAAATATTTGTTACAATTCTATTCGAACATCCTTGTGTCTATTTTGATCAATTGGTGATGTTGGCAGAAAAACACACCATGGATATAGTTGGTTTGTGACTGAAAACCAGTGGATATTATAAATTCAATTTTGGGTCAAGTTCTCACAACACTAGAGAGTAGGCACCTGGGCTACAAATCGAGACAGGAAGTGGAAGAAAAGGCACGTCACTCTTTGCAGTTGGTTTTCAACTCTAAACTTGACCTGTTACAGGCCAAACTTTATAGGTTCTAGCATGAGGTTAGGACAAAAATGGCTTTAATACACTGCAAGTTAAAGAAGATGGAGGATATGTTCACTGTGGGGCTAAAATTTTCTCCAGAGGGTTGTAGGACTGATGATGAAGCTGCCGGGAAATGAGATAGGACGAACCAAGCTTCGGGCCGCCTAGATTAAATTGTCAGGATGCATGGCATCAAATTTTGGAGTCTCTTCTGTTAAATTTTGTTTGTAAGGCAATGCAAATATAGGTTGATACTAGGTAGCTTTGTAAGGATTTATACTAGACACCTGTTTAGAATTATTGGGAAAATATGTCACAAAGTTAGATTGCATGTGTACTAGGCCTCTTAAAGTATATTTGTTATGGAACTCGATGAACTTTAAGGGTTCTAGCCCACAATCTAGATTTTTCCTTTTAAAATATCAATTCTATAATCGCTTCTTTGAAAAAAAAATATTGAAAAAAAAAATTATTTTTCTTTAAAATAAAACATCATACATACATTCACATATATTATATTTTCATATTTCAAATATTATTACAATGAATTTTTTTTACTTTTTAAGTCATTAAAAATAATGAATTATAAATGTATATTTTTTTTTTAAGTTTTTAAACACAAATAAAATTTTAAAATGAATTAAGTGATTATTTTCCTTTTCTTAAGGTGTGATAAATTAAAATTTGTTTGAGTGGATATTAATAACCATCATCATCATTATTATTTTATATGAAATTGAATAATTTTCCTTTTTAACAGAAATACTTAGATTTTATATATGAGAAAAGCACAACTAAGGCTAGCACTAAATTACATGGTGCTAATTCAAGCGCTTATAGTCTAACTAATAGACAAAATGACCCTTTTATGAGCACTTTTTCTCATCAATTTTGCCCAAAGGTAGATATTTTTAAGAATCACAAGTTTAAGTTTTTTAATCTACATGAGTTTTCCAGGGCGCTGAATCCATTTATGCATTCAAAACTACATTTTAAACAACAAGAAATCATAATCTTGCTCGAAAATGTATTGCTAGATTTAAGCCAAAATAGCCTTTTCGTCTATTAGCTACACTACATTCAAGAGTATTCTACTAACTTGGAGAATTTTGTATATTTCCTTCCTCCCTTCATAAGTGATTAGGTAAAAAAATGAATTTTCCTATAATGGTTCTTATGCCAATTTCATGATTACATGGATAAATCTTGGCAAACTGACTATAGATTGATTTGTTTGTTGGTGGCTCCAATTATCAAGTTTTATTTGTATGGATTTTGGGATTCCCTTCTCTAGATCAACTTACACACATATTCTCATATAGGAATATAAATTCCCTTGTTGTTCTACACGATTAATGAATTGACCTAGTTTGTTTGCAATTGTCCTAAAGGAGCTATCATCCCATAAAATTAAAGGAAGGTGAATCAATATAACGTAGATTGAGGTTGTAGTAAGTTCCTATTATAGATTGAAGTCAAGAATCCATAGGGATAGCTATAGTCTCCTAAATTCCATGAATTATGGCCTCAGATCACAACCTTATTTAAAAAGATAAAGATATAAAACTATGAACATGAGAAAATGTAGTGTTGATTTATTATCCATTTGTCCATAGCTTTTGAAATGGACCATAAGCATGCAAAATTTCCAACTAAATCCCTCTAAGACATAATGGGAGATTTCCATCTTAGCTCCAATTAGGAGCTCAAAATGAGGATTGGAATCTAGTTTTTTGACAAAACGAAGCTATTATGGTGGATTTTATTTTCTTAGGGACATAACCCAAATTAGTGTGTTAAATGCCTCAAAAGTATCGTTGACTTTTTCTTAAACAATTCCCATAAGAGATGAGACAATGGTATTTCTCTTGCATCTTACCCTAGCAAATGCAATGACCTCTCTCCACTGAAGTGAATAACCAACTGTTGACAACAATGGAGGAAAAGATCCACCAACAAGGATCTAGCATAATAATATAAGGTGGTGATTCCAATTTATAGTTTGGTTCCAAAAAGCAATCCAACGCAGGATCTTAGAGGATCAATAGTTGCAGTGGTGACTAAGATAATAATATTAGAACATGAATTGGCATTTCTAAAACTTGTACTTAGTGATTGTAACAATTTTATGAAAATTATTCATTTCAATAGAATTTTGGGTTTGAATATAATATACACTAAACTAGTAAAATGTCCAATAACATTGGTATAATCATTTAAGCTAATAACAATGATATAGTTTGGTTCCAACAAGCAATCCAATGCATGGTCTTAGAGATTGATAGTTGCAATGGTGACTAGGATAATAATATTACAACATTAATTGTCATTTCTTAAACTTGCAATTAGTGGTTGTAATTTTTTTTATGAATTTTTTTGTAAGATCAGGGAGATTACATTAATTCAAAAAAGACGAAATTACATCAGGAATGTTCGTTACTCGTCTACCACTAGGGAAGCTAGACATGTAACATAGACTGAGAAGTTTCCAATTGCCTATGTTGTTCCTAATTTGTTGATTTGAGGTTAGTGACTTTGAAAAAAAAAACCAAATTACATATACTATAGTGCAAGTATTAAGAAACATAAACATATTGCTAAACAAAAGCAAGATCAAGTCTACGATCTCAAAATTATCATGCTTTTGGATTGTGCGGCTTATCTAGTTGCTCGGGAGTTGCGCTGGTGTCCAATGTGGATGTATCAAAGCCAATGATGTGCTTGAATAATGTATTTATATTGTTCATGACAATTTTAATTATTTCCATTAATTCTCCCATGCAAATAATAAGCTCCTGGTGAGCATCTACTCGATTAAAGAGGACGCTACCCATAAGTGTTTTGACATGCCAATTCAAGTTTACATTTTTCATATAGGTTGTTGCCTTGTTTGAGTTTCTAACAGTGGTGATCCAATCACTGGTCTCCCTCTCAACATGAGAATCAAGAAAAAATCTACAAGACTACCTAACCTGGTCTTCAATGACGACCATTCCCTAAAGGGCTAGCAAGATGATGATAGACCATCAAGGAGTCGAAGGCTAAAACATAGCTAGAGAAACCAGGCAAGGGAAATAGGGTGAGAGTGTTTTGAAGGTATAGGTGGGAGAGAGGAGAGTGTGTATGGGAGCCAAGCCAAGATGCAGGGAGGATCTGTAGGGGTTCCAGAAGGATGCGAGGTCACAAGGAAGGCTAAAACAAATTACCAAGAGCCAGAGGAATAAAAATCCCCAAGAAAACATAATTTGAGGGCAAGTGAATGTTATTTTTAGTCCCTGCCCTCCGGGCCTGGCAGGGACTATAGTAATCAGTTTTGGTCGGTGGGCATTAGTTTGGCCCGCCAACCAACAAAATTCTTTTGCCTCTTTTGCCTTAAACCAAAGTTCCGCGTTATATTATTGCATATTTTATGTTTCCCAGTTATTGCATATTTTATGTTTCCCAGTGCTTTTTAACCAATGACAGCCATGTTCATCTTATTTGGCCTCATATCGAGGCGACGATCTCGGCAAACTTAGAATAAATCTTGATTTAAGATATGGATTGAATCAATTTTCTGAAAATGTAAACTAATGCTAGGATTGCATTAGCATTAATTCGCTAACATTAAATGTTAGCGTGATATATCAGCGAACTTTCTAAGTTTCCAAGTCTGCATGCATGTTGAAGTGCCCATCGTTGAAGTTGGCAGCTGGATATGTGCTGTCGAGCATAGGGGCGGTGATGGCATCTTCATAAGAGCCGACCTGCAAGTTGATCAACCCGCAAGTTTCCTGCGATGGAATGGAAGCGGAAGGGCAGCTCCTCAAGGCAGCTCCTCAGTCTCGGGCCTGCAGCTCCTCAGCTCCTCCTCAGTCTCGGCCGGCAGCTCCTCAGTCTTGGCCGGCAGCTCCTCAGCTCCTCAGTCTGAGACAGACACATCCAAAGGTAAAAAGCTATGTTCGGTGATTCGGTAAAGAATTTCAGATCTACTGTTTTTACATCAAAATCAGAAGAGAGCACAAAATATAACTCACCCAAATTTTCTGAGAGAAATAACTGTTGTTTTACCTTGCAGCATCACATATGCCCCAATCAGGTTTTGATCACCAGGACATAGCAGTCTCGGATTTTGATCACCAGGACATAGCAGTCTCGGATGCAGGCGTTGATAGCCAGTCAGTAGCAGGAGATTCAGGCGCCTCAGCACCTGATCTTGCCAGCTCCAACATAGCAGGTCCAAGCAGGTCCAAGCGAAGCCCAGTTCTTTATTTCAAATCTGAGGTATCTTCACAACTGGGATTCTAACGTAACAAGAGACAATCGTTATTCTTTGTCCCAGGTTCAAGCAAATGCAGAGTTTCTCAAGCATGAAGCATATTAGCATACAACTTATAGATGCATTGAAAACACTATCCTTGTAAATTGAAGGATAACTAAATTTATTTTAACATCAACACCAAAAGCTGAAAATTATCAAACTACCTGTTGGAAGAAGGAGCCCGTTTGTTTCATCCCCTGCTGCGCTGTGTATGAATGGCGCACTGACCCGGCTTGAACTATTTATTTGCAAGCTGCTCTAAACTACAGAATCCGACAGCAATTTAAGCTGATTTGAATGAAGGTCCAGATGAGTAAGATTCACCAGCCTCGTCACAGATTATATAGTTAACAACATATTTTTCACCATAGTTAAAGGAAGCAATATACTGACAAATAAATTAGAAAGCACACTGTAAATAAACATACCCGTTTTTCTAATTCTTAAAGGAAGCAGTTTAATCATGTATAAATAAAAAACTCTAAGTAACTAGATTTTCTAACGTGAGTGCTAAAAATAACCTGGTGCGAAAAGAGTCTAATAAAAACAGGCGAAAGGTCTTTCGGGTTCGTGAGGGAAGTTTACACATCTAGATATTATAAACAGTTGAGTACCGCCGTTATCAGAACTCAAAACTCAAAAATCAGATAGGTGAAATCAATTGATTTCAAAAATGGGATCATTGCTATTAAAAGTTCAACAATTGATTTCAAAAATGGGATCATTCCTATTAAAAGTTCAACAATTGATTTCAAAAATGGGATCATTCCTATTAAAAGTTCACCAGAAAACCTCAGTATTAAAGCATTTTGCGCTTTATGTCAGCTTCAGTGACGACTTAAAAAACAAATGCAATTTGCTCATAAGTAATTTCAATTGAAGCAGAACTTTCCTGTTATCTGTTATGTGGGAGAATGTCCAGCTTCAGGAAGGCGTTCTTCTGAGAGGCTAGTTGCGACAACGCTTCAATTTTCTTTTTGGCTTCTTCAATCGGGGATTCAGGCAACCTCTGCAATATACAATTAAATCTTCATCAATCTCTGCAGAAAGATTCGTCCCGGGTATACAAATAAGGAACATTCTTGAAAACATCATACCTCTAAGTAATTATTAGAAAGGTCGAGCTTGACAAGCGTAGATGATAGATTTTGTACTGTGTCTGGGACTCTGTGTATGCAACCTACTGCCTTGCACATGTTCAAACATCCCATCATGACATCCCAATGTTCAGCCACGTGTCTCTTGCATGCACATCGACCGGCTGAGAATGAAACAACACACTTCACAAATTCTATTTCCTGAAGACAGGAAATGTGCAGAATGGAACTTTGGAAGGCAATACTCGTTAAGTTTATTTAATCAAATCCTTGAACTAAACAAAGAAGATGCTTGTACTGATTATATTTGTAAATCTGGATTCAAGTACATTCGAACATTATTGAAACTGTTTTCTCCGTTGAAATGTCTAAATCTGAAGTAATAAAATTCGATTTTATAATTTAAAAACCAACCAGTTATTAATGTTATTATAGTTACCTGGCTTGTGCCCATAAAAAAAAAGGTGCCACTGGTATAATCCGCCCCTAAATTGGCAGAAACTGCAGAACTGTGCTGCAATTGAGTACAATTATTTGCATCTTCAGCAGGCACGTTCAGATCGAACGTCTCGGTTCTGCTACCCTGCAGTATTCCAATCCCGTTGAAACAATTAATTGAGACTCAACCAGAAGAAATAACTCCCTTTTGAAAGACAGACAGAGTTTAACACAAAACTACTCTGAGATTCGAAGTTGGCGAGAGGAAGGTGAATAATTTGAATATACAATATGCAGCAGCAGCCAAGCCCCAACATCTCCTCACCGTCGACGAGCTTCATGAGTCCTCGGGCATCGCCTCTATTGGGCAATTTGGTAGAGGAGCAGGGTGACCCTGCTGCCACTGCTAGCTATGAATACAGAGGAGATATCCAATATCAACAGCAAGGGGATTCTGAGTCTTCGCAGGCGGCTCCGCCCAAGCAAGTGGCCCAAGCTATGGAGCGTCTTGCTCATTTGGGTCGCCTCATTACCAAAAACTTCTGTGACACACAGGGCATTCATGCACCCTAACTTTCTTAATCAGCTGAGCGTCTGGATCTCTTGGCCTTTGTGGCAGAGCAAACTTGGGACTATTTTGTCTACGCGAACTCATAATTCAACTCGCCTTCCCAATGTTCAGCCAGGTGTCTCTTGCATGCACATGGACCGGCTGAGAATGAAACAACACACGTTAATTTGAAAACCTACGGTCCTCAGAAATGGAATATTCGAAGCTTATTCTATAGCTATATATCCAAGCACATTAAAGTTTGTGTGCAATAAAATAATTTGAAAGAGTGAAGTTAGTCCTCGTATGCTTAATATTGCTACTGAGATTTGGACTTCACAAAATTTAAATAGAGAACAAATTCTACGGCTAATCAAATCGATTAATGGGCACATAAATTTTACAAAAATTTCATGGCCGCAATTTCAGAAAGGTTCAAGTATGGGAATTGCTTATAGTTTTTGCCCATGTGTCTTACCAGGCAATGCTGAATATTATGAGTAGATTTCTACAAAATAATTGTAGCATACTTCGTATAAAAATGAGATCTCTATATTTTCTCAACCACCATTATTAAAGTACAAATTCCAGTTACGCCCTTATCCCTTCAGAGTGCTGAGAATTGGAGTCGTAATTTCACTCAGTCGATTTAAGGTAGTCGCCAATACAATAACAATCGATAAGAAAACGCTGGCCGATATCAAACTCAAAACACTGATGGCAACAATGGGGCGAGTGTTGATCAAAGACGATGAGTCTCAGCTCTCTGTTAAGACGCCCTGGTTTCTTTGTGCAAGATCACTCTCGGCTCTCTGCTGTCCAGATCTTGACATTCATGAAAGGAGCTTAATTCCGCTTTTGCAGTTGCTTTAGCAACTCTGTTCTCTGCAGAAGTCTTCAATGCAGGTGCAGGTGCAGGTGCATTGTCAAACATTGCTCAGCATATAAACTTACTCAGCATATTGCGGGCTGCGGGCTGCGGCAGGGACTAGCTGCCCCGCAGCCCGTCTTGTTTTTCTGAAAACACTCGCAAATAGGCTCATCACAAGCTTGAAGACAAGGAATGAGATTTAAAAAAGGATTCGAAACTTTGTATCTCTAGCGGAAGCGTGGAATTTTTTGGGGTGGTCTCGCTAGGCCCTACAGGCCTATTTTATGAACACCCTCCTCCTTCGACTTAGGAATTACACGCTTACGCAGTCTTAAGGGAACTACAAGTGTCAAAGGAGAAGTCGTTTGCGCATCATAGAGATATATTATTTCAAGGGGATCTCTCTCACTCCATCAATTTGGAGATGGAAAAAAATGGAAAGAGAAGTATCAGGAATTATAATTATTTATCAAGAACCAAAATGGGAAGCCCTCCCTATTTTGGGTCACAGATTCAGACACAATAATAAATCTGAAGAATGGCATTGAAAATGGATTTGGGCATTCCTATAAATTCCCAATGTCTTTTTTTTTGAAGGAAAGAAAAGAAAAGATGCTTTAGGATTATTTTCAAATGAGGGATTACTATGTCTCTAGAAACCCATCCATAATCATGAACTTGAGGCTACACAGAGGTGCATCGGGATGTAGGAACCTTGGAGGTCATGTGTCACATAAGGATGCAACGCAGAGAAAAGGCTCCAATTTAGTGGATCTCCCTCAGTACAACCGAAAACCTTACATCGTTGAACAAATAAGATAAGCACCTTCTATAGAGGTTAATATATCATATTTAAACCTCCTTTTCTCTGCGCTCCAATCTAAAGTTGTGATTTGTATATTCAAAAGTTTTTGGCCTCGATCTAATCTGCTGCACCAGTGGGTCTTTTCAAACTGGACACCCAACTATGATATTTATCTATGTTCCAAGAGTTTATTTATTATTCAATTTCACAATAAGGAAGATCTGGAAAGAGTAATGAAGGATGAGCCTTGGTTCTGTGGAAGAGATGGGCGCTTCATCACCCCTTGGTTCCCAAAATGGTGGTTTTCAACAATGCCAGTATGTGTAAGACTACTAAGCCTTCCCCTTCCTTTCTGGAACCACATAGTCCTAAAGGAAATTAGGAATACCCTTTTAACATTAAAAAAGATGGACCTTGAAAGGACAAAGAAAGGCTTTTTCTCGTTTGCCAGAATATGTGTTGAAATAGACCTTAGTAAAGGTATACCAGATTAGATGCAACTGAAACAAAAAAATTGTATAGTGGACCCAATTGTTAAATTATTAAAATATGGCATTTAGATGTTGAATATGTTACCAAACAAGACATTTGCAGAACACATGCTTTCAAGTAAAAAAGAAACCAAGAAAGAAAAAGGAGCAAATCCAGAAAACAAAAGGATGGAATCCTTTTGATCCCTACCTCTCAGAGGAGGAAGAAGAGGAAATCACAGATAATCCTACAAACCAAGCAGAAGGGGATGCTACAACTCAAAATGGCATAACATTTCATATGTAGAAGGGCACCGAATCCAAAGAAATCAAAGCATCATAAGAACAGGAAAAGGAGGTATACAACGAAAATGGGATGGGGGGTGTAAAGAGAGCTCATGTTTATGAGAGCTAAGACTCAGAAAAGTAAAATCTACCGCAGACATCAGGAAATGAATTAGCAATGGTTCCAATTGACCCCAATCTCGGGGGTTGGTAAAAGGTCCAAAAAAAGAAAGGAAAAAGAATAAGTTAAGTGTTTTTTTACCACACTTAACTTCAACATTTTTTATGTAAATTTTGTTGTTTTTCCCTTCTTATTTCTCATAAGTCCAGAGGCTTATCTTTCTAAAGGATTTCAACATATACAAAATGTAATTTTATTACTTGTTTCAAGTTGAATAAAATTATGGTTTGTTTCCTTGGAAAAAATAGAGTGCAAGTATGAGAAAAGAGGATTAACGCTACACAACTCATTTAGCTATTTTCAATTTTATTTTTTCACCTTCTTAAATATATTTTAATTAAAGAATATTAAATAGATTATTCAAACCAATAATTAATTAATCAATAGTAAAAATGTTAAAAATAAAATACATTAAAATACTTTGAGATACAAGAATGCTAAACATAAACTTATATTAAAAATAAAATGAGCTGCAAAATATCAAAAAGATATTTTATAATAAAATAATTTTAATTTTATTAAATTTTTTTTTTTGTAAGCTGAGTGGTACCATATTCTATTAACAAAAAGGAAACATTACATAGTTAGGGTGGTCTCACCCCGCCCCGAAGGGAAACCGGGTTTATTGACCACCGATAATTTTTCACAGCTGCCCAAAAATAGAATGTTTTTAGCTTGTCTTTCCATGCCTTATACACTTTATCTATATCCCTATTACTACCTACATACATCTGCATATATATATAAACATAAAAGTTTTGCATGGCTAAAACAGAAACATAAATTAACAGTTCCTAAATTCATCATGGACATGCCTTTGTTCACTGTTCCTCTGGATTCTCTTGTTGTTTTTTCTCTTTCTTGACCAACACCCCGCTTGCCTCCCTTTGCTATTGCAGGTCCTCCAGCCGTTTATCTTGCATAAGCAGAGTTATTACTATGTTCTTCAATTCCTTCTTCAAATTCGGGATTCCCTGAGACATCTCGGCCATTTCCATTTCTATCTGTTCCATGGCTTTAGCCATGAGCCTCTTCATAACCCAGTACAAGTGTAGAGACTGCTTGTAAAGCGTCATTCTTCCTCTGGTATGTCCTAGATCAGGCAGGAGGTTAATCCATTCTTCCATATCATCCTCTGACTGGGCCTAGATGGCTTTTTCCTCCCAATGCTCAATAATTCTTTTGATTTTTGGATTGGATTTCTCCCTGTACTCCTTCTCTGCAATCCTAACTCTGTTTCCTATCGTCTGCCTGGTCCGTTAGTTCCCATCTCCTGTCGCTGTCTCTGCTTCCTCATCCTGGCTGGGGCTACACTGACGTCCCCGTCTGCTGCGCCCCGCCGCCATATCCTTCCCTCGCCGGCCTCCTCTTCCCCTACATCCTCTCCCTCTTCTGTATCCTCCCCTGTCCCTTCCTACGTCCTTCGTCGGGCTACCTCTGTCCTCTTCGCCATTCCCGGTTGCTGTCTTGTTTTGTCTGTTCCTCCTTTCCTCCTACACATAATCCTCCCGACCCACCTCCATGTCTTCGCTCTCCCCTTCCGAGATCTCAAACACGGGGATGCCCTGTTGCATGTCATCCTCCATCTTCTGCTTACCCTTTCTGTCTGCTTTGCTCCTGCCCTGATCGTCCTCAACTCCGCTGCTTCGCATCCAGCGTTGGACTTTCCGGCTGCCCTCTGCTTCCATATTCTCTCTTCTGCTATGGTTCTCACCTCCCTCTCCGCTCGCAGGTCTTCTCGTTCCCCTAACATTATGGCTCCGAACTGTGCATCCAAGTCGGATTGCTCTGCGATCCTTCCTTCTCTGTTTAGCTCGCCACCCTTCCCTCGCTATCCTTCTCCTCTACATGTCTTTCCTACTTATGGTTTTGCGCTGTGAGTTGTTCCCGAACCCCACGCCATCATTTCCCGGCATTGTCTCTGTCCTCCTGTCCCGTCCACCGTCCTGCTGAGCGACTCCACTACCCTTCCCGCCGCACCATTCACCTGTGGCAATAATGCCTTGAAACCTGCCTGCATTCGCCTGCTTCGTGCGCCGTCCAACCATAAATCCTCTCCTCTCCAGGTCATGCAACCCCATCGGGTGAACTAAACAACTATATTAGACTGGGGGGAATTATTTAAATAATTAATAATTAGTAAATATTTGTTATTTATTTAATTTATTCATTCCTTTATTTATTTACTTATTAATTAATTTTTAATTATTATCTGACTTGGAAAAAATAATAACTAAAAAAATATAACAATGATATTGAATCAATAAATAATAATATTCATCGAAACTAAAAAAATAAAAGTAAAATAATCTCGTGGATGATAAGTCTAGTGCTGAAGGGTTGATCTTGGCCTTTGGCCATCGATCCTCAACCAATTACCTCAAATTTTTAACACCCTGAGTAACTCGATCGCGAGGATACCTTGCAGGGCCCACTTGGTGGTGACATGGCACCATGTGGGTCAGGCAGGCCATGTGGGTGCCACATTGAACATCTTGATGACATGGCCTCGTGTAATCAGACTAAACTTCTAAGGGGCATAACTTTTGAGGTGGGACTCAAATTGAGATAAAATTTATATCGTTTGAAATCTCTTAACGAGATGAATGTAATGGTGATGCCAGCTTTAAGTTTTGGTGACTTTTTAAAATGAGGTTGCATTAGCCGCATATTCATAAAAGTCCTTGATAATAAGGTCAAAATAAGTAGGTAAACCTCTCATAGCCTGGGATGGCACAAGTGGGTGGGAGGTGGTTACAAAGTGGTATTTGAGAAAACATTCAACACTAGACATTTGGGGATAAAATTGGAGCTCTAATATAGAGTGGTATCATAGAAAAGGTTCAAAACTAGACCTTTGGGGATAAAATAAGAGTTATGATACAGAGTGATATTAGAGAAAAGTTTCAACACTAGATCTTTGGGGATAATGTTGGAGCTCTGATATAGAGTGGTATTAGAGTTGAGATTCAAAATTGAACCTAAAGAGACTCACACACAAGATACAACTTAAAAAGGTAATTTAAGTGTTATAAGAATTTTGATTTTAATCTCGTAGTTGATGTGGTTGCTAATCTTGATAGAATGTTGATATGTCCTTTTTGTTTTCTAGAATATGTAACTAATAGGTGTTGTGATTGTGTGAATAACTTCATATCAACATGTTTGGTGTTCACATACAAATGTGATGAATTAATATGTTTATACTTGATTAGATGATAGTTATGTGTGTGTGACATGAGATAAGAAGACACAAATTATGGCAAAAATTTGAGGAATGAGTAGCAGGATCATACAATATAGCATGGATAGGACCCATCACGATAAGGAAGAAGACTCAGTGGGAAAGAGGTTAGAAGAAAGTTCCCCTGGTTGCATGGATACCCTTAGAAGCTTGAGAGTTGAATTGAGGAGTTGCAAGGAATACAATGCAATTAATTCCAGAGATTAAGAAAAGAAAGTAGAGGATTGCCAATGCTATGATATTGTAGTGATTATGATATTTGCAAAGGTAAAAGAAACATGGGCCCGATGGAAGCTATTTGGTCAGGCATAAGTCCAAGAAAATTCCATTTGAGATCTGCAAGCTTGGGTTGAAAACCAATAAGAAAGAAGGTAGAAAGTCAAGGAAGAGGCATAGATAGGCAAGTGAAGACATAATGATAGGAGAAACTCCACTCACTACCATGGAAAGAGAGGAAAACAACCATGATCAATTGTCTAGTGTTACAACAAGAAGATATCACCGACAAAGGAGGAGTGAGAATAGCTCTCTGCCAAAGGAGTTCAAGAAACCAAAGCCTCATACCTTTGATGGAGAGGTAACAAAGAATGAAGAAGCAAAAGCTTGGTTCTTTGGCATAAATAAATACTTCATATTCCATGACTACTTAGAAAACATGAAGGCCGAGGTAGCTATTTTCAACTTGAAAGGAAAATATGATATATGGTTGGAAGATTTGAGAAATGTCTAGGAAAAGTACATGTCTGAGAGGTATGATGACAACAAGATTAAATAGTTTCATGAGCATAAAATATGATAACTCACCTTCGACGCGTATACCAACATATGTTTGGAGCAACCGAGGTATGTTCCCTACATCAGGGTTGAGAAGGTAAAGATCTAGAGATACTACTCAATGGGTTATTAAAGCCCTACCAATATATGATTGAATTTGATGATCCAAGGACATTCGAGGAAACCATCTAGAAGGCCATGTATCTCTATGATAAATCCAAGCATAGGGCCAAATTCCACGAAGATTGGAGAAAGAAAGATAAAACTAATTCAACTCAGAAAATGACCAAAATCCTCACGACACAAGCAAATAAGGAAAATGTCAAGTTCACAACACCTACTAAAGGTGAGTTCCAACGAAGTTCCTCTTTTTCCAATAGATATTGGATTGTCAAATCAACAAAGGAAGAGGCTAAGGAGCCCAAGGGACATCCATTATAGTGTTGGGGATGTGGAGAGAATCACATGCTGAAGGAATTTCATCACCAATAATAGAACAACAAGAAGTTGTACAATTTCCAAGAGACAACAACTATGAATGATGTGGCTTAAAACATACTCAGATTTATGTGAATTTGGACAACAAACAAGTAGACCATCAAGCATTGGTGATCGATATGAAAGGTATGGTTTCCAACCAACTTGCTTCAATTTTAATCAATCTAAGTTCTAATTTTAGCTATATAATCCCAAAAATTGTAGAGAAGTGTGATTTGCAAAGGAAGCATCATGTTAAATCATGGTTGGTCCAACTAGCCATGGGAGTCAAAGAGAAGGTGATAGATTGTGTTGAGAGATGGCAACAAGAAATTCCAGTTTAATTTGTCCTTGAATTAAACTGAGAATTAAAATCGAATTATATTCTTATAGCAACTTGTAAAATTTTAATTAAATTAATTAGCTTAGGAATTTCAAGTTGGAAGTATTTATGTAGTCATGTATGTGTTCTACCTAAATTTTAGCGATCCAGGATGAGTTTATTTGAGTTGTAATTGGATAACTCAGTTTACTGAGTTATGGTCAATTAAATTAGTTCTAACTGTTTGTGGAACTAATAGAGGATTAGCAATCAGTTGGTGCATTGGTGCATCCACAAGTGTTACTCCAATTAACTAAAGATTCCCTCATGAGAAACTCATGCATGCCAGTTCTAAGAAAAACCCAATTGAGACTAGAGTGCAGGGACAATGTACTATCAGTTGTATGATTTATTGAGTTGTAAATATCATGCATGCAATCAGGAAAAGGACCTAAATTATGATTTCACAGTTTTGGAAGCATGAATTCCCTTTAAATACGAGCTATTCATCCTAGGAATGGTGCTAGGAAATAGGGGCTTGGCAGTCAGTGGAAATTGGCTAAGCGTTGGCTAAGAGCAGGGTTGTGAGGTACAGAGTTGAGCATACTTGTGTGGAATTGTTCTTGTGAGAACAAGCTTTATATCTTCACTCATATTTCTAATTAATGCAATATAGATAGGTGGGGTATGAGTAATGGCTTTCCCGAGAGAAATTTATCTTGTTATGTGCCATTGATTTATCTTCTTCTTCTTCATATTGTTTTCATCGATCTACTAGCTTCCATTGGTTGAAAGTAGAAGTAGATTCTTGTCCTGTGCTTTAGTACATTGCATGAGCTTATGAATCTACAGGAAATTATACATGGTATCGGAGCTGAAGACAATATACTAGAGGAGATTTTGAAGCTTTTGAGTTCAAGGTTACAGGTGAAATTCCAATTTGCATTACATACTTCAGGATTGGCAAATGGAATTCAACAGTTTATGGCTCAAGTATGCCTTGGAAGGCAACTCGAATTATATAGCCTTGAAGGACAAGATGGAGATCATGTTGGAGGATAATGGCTTCAAGGAATTCATTGATCAAGACATTCCTAAGCCACTAGCATCGGATGCTCAACATATGGCCAAATGGAAGAAGTGTGTGGCGAAGGCGAGGTGGATAATCCTTGAGGGAGTTCAAGACCACATTGTCTCGAGTCTCCATGGGAAGGAAACTCTATATGTTATGTGGAAAGCATTGACATAACTTTTCCATAATAGCAGTGACCATAGGAAGTTGGAACTAAAAGATAAACTTCAAAAAATCAAGATGGAGAAAGGCGAGACCATTCCAAAATACTTAGCCAAGTTCACAACCTACAGAGATGAACTTGGAATTGTTGTAATAACAATTGTTGAGGATGATCTGGTGAGCCTAGCTCTCCTAGGCCTTCCTAAGAGTTGGAATAGCTATCAGCAGTCTGTGAATGGAAGGGAAAAGTTGCCAGATTGGGAACGATTGTGGTCGGATTTGATGCAAGAGGAGATCAGAAGGAACACCAAAGATTGTTCCTCAAGACTGATGATGAGGAAAATTGTGCCTTAGCAGGTAAGGCAAGGAAGGGGAAAGGGAAGAATTCCCATTCCAAATCGGATTCTTACCATAGAGCTAAGAAGAAAGACATGTCGAAATTTAAGTGCTTTCATTGTCATGAGTTGGGCCATTTTGCTACAAATTGTCCACTAAAAATAATGAAAAATTAAATGTTAATTTTAATGTTGGCCTTAAGGAGTGGACACTACGAATCCATAGTTTGAGGGGGAAATCCTATTACATGCCATGAAATGTCAAAATAGACTAATTAATTTTTGAGGTTGGTTTCAAGCTAATCAACAAACTTCTCTAACAAAAATTCATGGCATGGGATTGGGAAATGTGAGCACAAGACTATCCCCATCCCCGCCCACCTTGTGGATTGAGGACGGGGAAAACAACCTCAGGAAAAAGGAAAAACGAAGGAGCTAGAGGCGACAAAGAAAAAAATAAGTGAAGAGCAACAGTCAGTGAAAAAGAGAGTGTAGTGAAAAATGTTATTGAAGGAAAAGCACATAGCGAGGGATCTCTCTAGACTATCTCTCTGCTTTTCTCTCTTTTAGTATTGATCACCTTCCTCAGAATGTGTAGAGACCACATTGTGGATTGTATTGGAGCATGTAGAGCTATTGGAGCTAAACAAAGAAGACTGAGTAGTGTTGGAGTTTGTTGTTGGTCCCTATGCTATGTGTTTTTGGGTGTTATTCCTCATTTATGTTGTGTTGAGGCCATTGGATTTTGTTTCTATGCCTAAGTGGTTAGTGGGAGGCTTCACAGGTGATCGAATCATTATGGTGCTTGTTGTACAACTAATGAACCACTTGAATAAGACAGTCTGAGTCACTGTGGTACTTGTTGGAGAGTTGATAAACCACTTAGATAATAGACTGCAGACCCCTATGGTGCTTGTTGTGAAAATATAACTGATAAACCACCTAGATAGTGGATTCAATCTCCTAGATTGAGTAATGCACCATATAGACCTTGGGTGAAGCCTTGTGAATGAGCTAAGAGGATTATGTGGGTCACTATGGTGCTTAGTGCTAGAGGGGGTAGTTGATAAACCACTTGGATAGTGGACTCCATATTTTGAGTGTTTTCCAAGCTTTGGTGTGAATTCCCCTAAGAAAGCATCCCCTTAGACTTTAGATCCAACTCGGGGGTGGTTATTTACAAGAAATTCATAGTGTAGCTAGCCTATGGTTGGATGGAGAGTGGAAGCACATCCTTCAATTGCTATTCATTCTAACATACTCAGATAAGTCAAATGTAGTGATATATTTGAGTTATGAACTTTGATTTTTCATGAATTGCATATGTCTAGTACGAGCTCTTGTATGTTTTTAAATGTTATTGAATGCCTGAATGGTGAAGACCACCATTTTGTTCATGATTTGCATGATATCCTATATGATGTAAATTTGATAAATGATTGGATTGTGTTGTCCAATATCTTGTTCATGGATAATTTGATACACTATATGTCTATGTTCATTCATTAGAATGTTATGGTTGAAAATGTGATAGTTCATTTTCTTGTGGGAATTATGCATTTTACCATAGAGTTTTAATTCCTCTTGTAATGTTATCAAGACATCTATACTTGTACCCATTAGAATTAATAAACACCTACCTCTGAGTATGTCGAAATCGTCTACAAGAAATCAGTAGAATTGGAATGGCTGGTGCATTTTCTCCTCACACAATATTGGGAACCTATTGCATAGTATCACAATTTGTGCACATTTTGATGTTGGGGCCCTACTCCTTATTGCTTAAGAAATGCATGCACTAGGTATTATAGTGTCAATCATTGTTGTTGGTGATTAGACAAATATTATGAGTTTGGGACTTCATATCTTGTTACTAGTCAATACATAAAGAATTGGTGAGGGAAAATTTCCCTTCTTCTGCCTTCTAAATACTTAGTGTGTCATAATAGAACGATTTTCAGTACTAGTAGGATGAAATGCCATAATACCAGACTTACATAGAATTGTGTCATATGGTCCCCACACTGACCTTTGGCCATCAACCAATCAACCTTGGATCTTATCTAACAGTGTTCGTGAGGGGGAGGAGGGTTGATTTAATATTGGAACCCAACTTAGCAAAACCTTGCATATTGGGCCTTGGAATGAGCAAGCAAGTTTCCATCTAGAGAGGGCTGATAACAGTAGGTCGAAAACCAAATGAACAAAGGGAAGAGAGTGGGACTGAGGTGGAACCATGATTACGGGAACATTTCCATGAAGTCATTGGACCCCCCAAGAAACTATTGCGAGAACCATTCTCTAGAGAGGCCCAATGGCGATGGGTCGATATTGGCCATCGACCACTGGCTACAAAACATACGTGTGCAAGGAGGCCAATAAACTTCGATGTTGAGGCAACGCCTAACAACGTGGGCCCTATCAAACTCTCAGTCCTTTAAACCACTCAATATCAAAGGAGTTAAGCAGAAGAGCAATCCCAATCCAACATGACATAAGCAACGTAAGCTCCATTAGGCTATCGGGCCATTGAAGAATCGAGTGGATGAATCTGCGGTCGAAAAACTTAACCCTGGTAACATGTATCGGGTGTACCATGGGGAAAGGATGTTGGGATGTCCAAACATCAGGGTGTTAATAGTGTAGGATGGCGAGCCCACAAATGATAAGCACGATGACAAAGGGTTGGCATTAACCTTCAGCCATAGAAATTTGACCAATTACATTGAAATTTTAACGCATTGAGTAACCCAACCACGAGGGCATGGGTACCCTACAAGGCCCACCTAGTGGTGGTGTGGAACCATGTGGGCCAACATACAATAAGCATGGTGTTGAAAGGGTTGATGTCAGCCTTTGACCTTTAGCCTTCGATTAAATACCTTGAACTTTTAATGCATCGAGTAACCTGATCGCGATGGCATGGGTACACTGTGGGCCCCACCTAGTGGCGGCGTGACACCATGTGGACTAGGTGAGCCATGTGGGTACCATGTGGAGCTTCTTGATGATGTGGTCTCGTGTAATAGGGCTAAACTTCTAACGGGCATAACTTTCAATCAAGAACTCATATTGAGATAAAATTTATATTGCCAGAAATTTCTTGGCGAGCTAAACATAATGGTGGTATTAGTTTTAAATTCCAAAATTTTTAAAAATGAGGTTGCGATAACCCCATCTTCATAACAACCCTTGGATATCGGGTGAAAACAAGTAGGTAACACATCCAGAACTCCTGATGGCATGAGGGGGTAGGAGGTGGTTACACATAGGTACTTACACTGAGCATAAGATATAAATTGGGCATGACAAGCAAGTTAAGTGGCCTCTAACCAACTAGCATGATACTTCATCTCTAAATGGCCTCATATTTCCTCCTTAAAACCGTTGATAAAACATTACTTAAATAATTCATCAATTAAAATTTCTATTCTAATAATAAAATATTCAAAAACATCACTATAATCTTCCACCGTGCTAATTCAATGTAATTTGGTAAATTAACCCTAAAATTTATATCGGCCCACGGGCTTTGGATTGACGGTGAATGGGTACGTTGTTAAGGCACTCCTTGCTATAGGTCACCGGTTCAAATCCCTCGTGGGTACTTAAGTTAGTCTTAACGTAGAAAAAAAAAAAAAAACCCTAAAATTTATATCCAAATAAGAAAACAAAGCTTTCACACATCGCTTCCATGTCTCGCCTTTAGAGATGTGTTACACCTTTGCTCACACTACAACATTCTCAATCCAAATAGAGGGGACCTAGAATTTAGTTAATTCATGTGCTAAGGCTTAAAGTGGTAAATTAGCTTATAAATTTACAATGTGATGTGTTATGTGACAAAAACATTTGAACCAATTCATACCCAAAAAGAAAAACAATATAGGCTCCAAGCATACCACATATAGATTTGACTTAAAACGTACAACTTGAACAGCGATGAAAATGAAATTAGATGCTATGTGTGAACGCTATTTAATGACTCATAATAATAATAACTTAAAAGCCACTCATCACTTTGACATATTCATGGAATGGGTCATCATAAAATATTTAATGACATCTTGTTTGAATTTCAACCCACCAAGATAGATATATTAATCAAATTAAATGTCAAATGCAATAAATTAATTTAATTTAGGATAAGTGCTGCTCCAAAGGATATTGTAAAGAGCAAGGGGATGATAATCGCATATAATTGAGATTAGTGTGTAATATGCGTAAGTCAAGTGTATAGTTTTTTTATTATTTTAAATGTTCGCAACAACCCTATCATTGGACTACAATTAAACTAGTTAATCCACAATAAGTTAGTGTTAAATAATAAATTTATTATTATTGAAATTACAAATAATATCATTATTGAAGTTGGGAAATATTTTATTATATATATTTAAAGTTTATATTTATATCGATATGTGTTTTTTAGTGTAATATTGTAGAGATGTTGTAATATAATGTAAATATTTTATTTGGTAAAAAAAAAAAAGATCGATATTTTGATGGAAGCGGAGGAACATGAGCATATCGATCTTGAGGACGAGGACTTGTCTCTCTTTTCCATACACCTTAGCAACATGTGGTGAGAAGTTCACATGCAACTTGGAGTGTGTGGAAGCTTCGATAGATGGGTCATTAGTGTTATAAGAAGGATAGCGAGCACAGTAATATTGCTACCAGTGAGCTTGGTTATGGGCATACAGGGAGGTGGCGAAATTTTTGAAGGGTTTGCATAAATCATCAACCTGTGCATGCTCCTTTGTCTCTGGTCTTATGTTTATGATTTTTTTGAATGCAAACAACAAACCCCTTGTGGAACGGTTGGCAATCAAGTGTGTCAAGTCTGGGATCTAGGTGAAGCTAAACCATGGAACCTGCACCAACACTAGTTGGGTCCTATGAAGAGAAAAAGCTTCTTGAATTCGACAACAGACTAAGGATCTCTAATTCGGGGTTTTGTTGCGAATTCCAGGGTAAGGTCTCTAATTTGTCCTAGTAAATTTCATATAGTAATTTCTTCACTGTGTCAAAGGGGAGGTTTGTGGTGTCAAGTCTGTACTTGGTCATCTATAACTCGAGAATAGGGACGCCAAGCTCACACAGTCCCTCTCAACTGCAATTGGGGCTTAGTAACAAGGTTATGGGTGGTGGGATTAGTTTGGTTATTTTTGTGTTATAGTTAGGTTACAGTGAGTAGAAATCCTTGGGTTGTGCTAGGTACATGTCAATTTTCTTTGTAATTTAGCAGTTTAGGGTCTTTAGGGTTGTCCTCATAGCACTTGGGACAATTCTCTTGTCTTGTCAAGTGTCAAATTTGTTAGGTTGAGACCATAGGGGTAGAAAAATAAAAGTTGGCAAAAATCGATGATGTTAATCTTGAAAGGATAAGTGGTAATGCTTAAAGGAGGTTGCCTTTCCCAAGCAAGAGTTGGCTTGAACATTATTGGTATTCCTCTGATGGGTGCCAAATCTTGGGGAGGCGACAAGGTCTACGCTAAAAATTGAACGTTCAAGGGTAGTTTCAGCAGGCTGGCACATACATAATCATGCATAGGGGTTGGCCCAAAAGATCAGAGGGCAGAACACCGTAGGGAAGCAAAGGATTTTGGGTGAGAAGGGGGGCCCAAGGTGAAGCTGGAGGAGAAGGTGGCCCATTCTCTTGGTCGTGTTGACCTTCCCCCTCCCTTCAATGCCTTGGACTCTCAGCTCCAACATGTCACTCGCCTCTTGGATAAGTTGGGACATAATCACCATGATGACCATATTGAGATTATAAGCTTCATGAATGATCTGCGATGCAACCAGTGGAACATGCAGGACCGGTTGACCTCCATTCGATGAGGTCAGAGAAGAATGTCAGAAAGTATGGAACACTTGGAAGGACGAATGACACACATTGAATACCATGTGCATGGTGAACTTCGACCTCTAGAGTTGTTGGGTAATGAAATTGATAATACAACTCCAGATCATCCTCCAGGTCGTTAATGTCAGTTGGTTGTTTCTTGATTTTAGGGATCTTTTGGGCCTTTTGGGCTTTTCAGATTTTGGGCCTATGTATGTTTTGACATTTTGTATGTAGTCTTTGTGTTTCTCTTATGGCCAACAGATCCGGTAGGAGTGAGGTTGGAAGAATAATCTTTGCACGATGTAATATAAATTTTTTGATTGACAAAAAAAAGATAAAAATAAAAATGATCCATCTCAACACTGGGTAGCTCTAGAGTTAAGATGGATCTAGGCTAGTTTAATTTCCCCTTTTAAATATGTTATATTTCACATAAATACCATGGATCAATATAATGGGTTCTCAATACCATGGGTTATTTTTATTTTTATTCTTAATTTAATTTTATAGGGCTATTTTTATTTTGAGAAGCAAGTCAAAATATTTACATTACATCACAACATCTTTACTATATTAGGTTGGAGAGTGCCCCTAGGGAAATAATAGATTTGTTTTTAGATGCCCTGTAATAAAATATTTCCCAAATTCTATATTGATATTATTTATAATTTCAATAATAATAGATTCTATTATTTAACATTAGCTTATTGTATATTAACATTTTTTTTCTCTTCACACTAGTTTAATTCTAGTCCAATTATAGGGTTGCCGCAAACATTTTTAACTAGTCTAGATCCATTTTAACTCCGGATTTTCCAAGTGCCTAAAGGCATCAAATCTCTTCAAATTCAATAGTTTTTTGTATTTGTATTTTATATTTTATTTAATTTTTAATTGTATGT
The DNA here is from genome assembly GCA_000404065.3 of Pinus taeda. Classification (NCBI taxonomy): domain Eukaryota; kingdom Viridiplantae; phylum Streptophyta; class Pinopsida; order Pinales; family Pinaceae; genus Pinus; species Pinus taeda. The sequence goes on along the minus strand of APFE030061712.1, from coordinate 45,153 downwards.
TAATTTTATTTTTATTGTTATGTAATTTGATCGAGTCAAAATATTTACATAATATACAAAACCTTACAACATCTCTTCCATACTAAATTGGAAAACACCTCCTAATACAATTAAAAAAACTCATACACTTAACTAAATAACACATATTACACCGTGATGCGAAATTCAACCAGATCTCAATTCAAATATTTTATCATCATCCATTCCATGTATATGTCGAAGTGATGAGGTGGGGTTTAAGTTATTATATTCGATTTGATATGAGTCATTAAATATCTCAATTCAAATATCTTAACACGACCCATTCCATGTATATGTCAAAGTGATGAGTGGGGTTTAAGTTATTATAATCAATTTGATATGCATAGCATCACATCTTTTGTTGGTAAATTTCATTTTCATTGCTTTTTTTGGGTAGGAATTGGGTTATAATATTAATCTAGAGTGTATTATTATATTGACTTTATAATTCTAGCTGTATGTTGGTCATACTTTAGAGAGGACTAGATTTTTTATAATGTTTTATTAAATTCAGAAAAGATTATCATTAAAAAACAAATGGTAAAGTTACTCTGAGTGAGTTTGCAAATTAGTAGGTGACTGGGAAATTTGGGGTTGGTGATCTTTCATTCAAAGTTTTGCAAACCAAACCTACCACTTGAAAAACATGTCAAATTTGGGGCGAAGATTTTGGTAGAATTGTGAAAACCATCGAATTAGGTTGAAGGTATGAGAAAAAGGGAAACACCAAATTAGGTTGAAGGCATATCACATTCCTTCCAAGTTTTTTCTAAGCCTTTCAAATCCACTTAGAAATTTGGCAACCTTTGCTTGTAATTATGGTCATATGGTATTTTTTTACTTTTGACGGTTTTCAACGCCGCATTTTTTATTATTTTATAGTCATGTGGTATTTTTTTACCTTTGACGGTTTTCAACGCCACATTTTTTATTACATAAAAAAATAATATATATATATATATATTTTTTAATATATGTATTTTTATTTTGCCGGATTTCAAAGGTTGTTTTTGAGTAGAAATTGTTGATTTTCTATGTGATTTTGCTGAAATCATCTCATAATCAGTTATGAATCACAAAAGTCTAAACTTTTTAGAAATAGTTGAACTATGAATTTTTTTCAAGCTTCTCTGATAAATTAACGAAGTTTAATTTATTAAAATATTTAAAAATATTAAATAACAAAAAATTATAATACCGAGTTAAAAAAAAACATATTAAAAAAAAGACATTTACAGTGCACCCATTATCTTTATTCAGGTTTAAAAGTTAAAAGCAGTGATGAAAATTGTTAGTGACTCAGCATTCAACTTTTTTCGAAAAAGCTGAATAATCACCGAAACTTACGGCGTCACGGATAACATCCCGCGTTTTTGTTGATTGGATCTCCGCCAACCGCCGTTCACACGCGTGGCATGGTGCTGAAGGGCAACCTAATCCATAGTTGTTGACTGGATTTCTGTCAGCCGCCATTTAGTTGGCCTACAAATTCGCACACATGGTATAAAGTAATCTATTTCCGGAGAAGGGGAGAGAAAAAGAAGAGAGAAAGAGACCAACAAAGAAAAGTGTCTTTAATAAAGGTTAGAATAAAAAATTAAAATTAGAATAAAAGGAAAAAATTAAGTTTATTTATTTTTTTAATTAAAAATATATATATATATAATTTTAATAAAAATAAACTAGAATTTTATTTAATTAATAAAAAATATTTTTATTATAATATTTAATAATTAACATATTTTTGGTGTAATATTATCAATTTATATAAACAAACATGAATATTTTATTGGATAATTTGTCATAACATATTTATTAAAATAAATCGAAATCTAAACTATGAAGGGTTAATTCCTTTAAGATTCCAAATTTCTTATTATTGTTTTATTGTTTATGCATTCAATAGATAATATGCAGAAAATAGCGAACAAGTAAATACAATCACTCATAAATGACAATGAATGCCGGGATATGCCATGGGAAACCCTTACGAGAGAAAACCCGACTAGAAGGTGAAGTTGCCTTGCTTTCTTTTGTCTAGAATGGAAATGATGTAGGTACAAAGGAGAAGACACTCTCTATGGAGCTTCTGGAGATTTGTGCCCCATGGGTTGCTTCAGAACACAAACCCCCTCTATTATTGTCTCTCCTTCTCTCTATGTCCACACTTAGCTACTTTCTGCTGCAATGGAACAAAATGCAAGCAAATATAATTGAACCCCTTTTCCTCCTAGTGGCTCGGTTATAGCACAACCTGATAGTCGGCAGGGGTTAAATTTTACTCTTTCAACTCTCAACTAGAGTTACAACTTTGACCCTTCTAGAGTCTTCTTCATAGTCTTTGTGTGGTTAGCCCTTTTACCCTGATTAATGGGCATTGATGTGACATCTTCTTAAATTATGGTGCTCAATCACAATACATAAACTTTTGGGAGGCATAACTTTCTCATACGACCTCTGATTGAGGCAATTATTTCACAGTTGGAAATTAATCAATGTGTATATTATGGAATCTAGGTCCATGTTGAGTTTAGGACCATCAAAAGTGATCATTGAAGGTCTCAAAATGGTTCCAAAAGTTTTTCACCCCTAATTTCTAAACTAGGACCGCAGTTAAAATGACCTAGCAAGTTAATTCCTCCAATTTTCCCACTCTAAAAGCATTAAGATGGATTTCAAATAACATAATGATCAAACGTGGATCATCATTGGACTCTGGTAAGAGCACCTCTCACCATTTTTTATTGATTCGTCCAGTCGTTTATAATTTGGGTTTTGGAGAGTTGATATAGAGTGGGCACCCAAAAATATCCAAGGGGGCCTTTTTCTCTAATATCCTAGGATTCTTGAACACCCAACCTCCTTCACTCATCCCCATGGAAGGATTAGGAGGACCTTTATTAAACTTTGTGAAACCTTGATATATAAACCACAAGAAATATTCCACTTGATAGTTTGACACAATAGATTTGATAAAATAAGCTGAAATACATACTACGAAGGTTAAATTCCTTTAGATTCTATATTTGTTACTTATCATTATTTTTGCCTATGCATGAAATAGATAAAATGTGGAAAATAGATAACAATAAATACAACCACACACCATCCATAATGAACATAAATATTTTCTCCGGGAAATCCTTATAGGAGAAAACCATCAAGAAGGTGAGGCTCTCTACCTGCTTTTCTCCAGTATGGAAATACAAAACAGAATGCACTCTCTATAGAGACACTTAAAACCAATGGCCCGTTAAAATGCTATGTAACACTGATCCCCTCTATTATGCTCTCTAACTCGCAGTCCCAGTTTCATAGCTCTATTTTGGAAGAAGATACAATAACACATAATGGAACCTCGAAGCTTCCTAGTTGTTTGGTTTTAACATAAACCAATAGCCAACTAGAGGTGAACTTTGATTCCTTAAACTCTCAATTAGAGTTACAATTTTGATCCTTTTGGAGGCTTCTTCATAGTCCATATGTGGCTAGCCCCTTTTGCATGAGTGATGGGGACTAACGTGGCATCCTCACGAACCATAGCAGTAAAACATGATAGATCAATTTATGGGAGGCATAATGCTTTCATATGAACTTTGATTGGCATGATCCCTGCACTATTGGAAAGGTATTTGAGTGTAGAATATTGTCTAAAAATTATGTGCAAAACTAGAAAATTTTGACCCCAAAAAACACCATTTAATGCCTCAAAATGGATCTGGAAGGTTATAGACCCTAATTCACCAAATTGGGACCCATCTGTAGAAATCATCCTTTCTAGTTGATCCCACCAATTTTTTCACTTTGAAGGTATCAAGATAGATGACAAATGATATAATTATCCAATTTAGATCAAACCCCCCCCAATAGAAACCCATCTCCTTTAATTGACCTTTCTAAAAATTGTACCATAATAGTCTCCTCTTCCTCTAATATTTCAAAATATAATTTTTGACTTAATGAGGGAATTGGGACTTTCAAAGGAAGCTCTAAAGGTGGCCTTAGAAATTTTGAAGGAAAAAACTGTAGGACATGGAAAATAGGTAGGATATTTTACCTCTCCATTTCCAATACAAAAGCTAAGTCATAAGTGAAAAGTGGAAGACAAAAATATTTAATTGGGCCCCATAGAACACCTATCCCCAACACAATCCAAAATGATTTTCTTTCCCCTAAATTGTAGACGATTAGCGAATCCATTTAAAAAAATAACCCTTAAAAGGCTAATATACACTCATAATCCTTATGTCCTTATTCTGCAAGAAAGCATGATAGAAGGGGCTAAAATTACACAAGACTTCTCAAATGTGTGCAGAGGATTGCCAACTTCATTTTTATGGGTGCCATAGGCCATTCAAGAGGGTTAGTTATAGGCTAGAAGACATACATTTTTTTCCCTTGCTAATTCTTGGGCTTTTGATTTAGGATTTTGGGAGCCTCGCTTTACTCTTTTAAATTAGGAAAAGAGGTAAATTTCCTAAACCTATACAACCCCTACTCAATTTATTGGATGTTTGGAACCACCTATTCTACAAGTCATGGCTCAAGAAAGGACATGGTGATAGAAAACTTGGTTATTGCCAACTTAGATCCATCTAACACCGGATCTATCATGCGTCAAGGGGGATCAAATCCCTTGAGGTGAAAACCTTCTTTTTGGATTGTAGAACTTGAGGAAAGGTTTTCACCTCGAGGGATTTGATCCCTCAAGGCATGTGATAGATCCAGTGTTAGATGGATCTACACTTGTTCCAGTTTATGGCAACAATGTCACATTTTTAGATTATAATTATTATGTATATGTTTTAGGTTAACTTCAAAATTCACATTATGTTTTCTTTGCTCGCCATGACCATATCATTCTCTTCTTTAATTTAGTATGTGTTGCTTGTCTTGAATGATTTGTACATATTTGTTTTGATGCTTTCAGTGGTTTGTGTGTTTATGTGTTTGGATTTGGATGATAATGTTTTTTAATGTTACACTTGTTGTGTTATATTTTTATATGTGTATGTAATTGTCTATTAGTAATTAGTTGGTGATGAAGAAGGAAGACAATCTTGTCAATAGTTTGCAGGAGGATTGATACTACACATCTATTTTAATTAATTTTAGGTATCACAACTTCTGACAACTAATTAATTCTCAATAGTGTCCCTTCGGGCATTTCTAAATATACTTTGAAGAGTAGTTTTAATAACTTATTGCATCAATATTACTCTTGAAATATTTTTTTCTTTGCTAATGTTTCAAATAATTTATTTCCTTCAAGAATATTTTGATGATTTTTTATCTATAGTCTATTCAACAAAGTCAAGAAAGAATGTTTTTTTGTTGTTGTTTTTTTTAACTAGTGGCCGGAATTATAAAATATTTACATTATTTGTTTCTCCAAACAATTATCACATCTCCTTCAAGAATATTTTAATTTTTTTTAAATATTTATAAATATATCTTTTCCTCTTCTAAATATTATGAATACATTATTATATGCAATTATCTATTAGTAATTTTCAATATATGTAATTGTCTATTAGTAATCAGTTGGTGGTGTAGAAGGGAGACGATCTTATCAAGGATTAATTTGCACTTTGCAGGAGGATTGATTATGCACATCTATTTCATTTTAATTCTATGTATTACAACTTTTGACAACTAATTAATTCTTAATACTGTCATTTTAGGTATTACTATATATCTTGAAAATATTTTTTTTCTTAATAATCTACAATGTCAATATTAACAACATCTAATGCAACTAATGCAAGCAATCAAATAAGATTAGAAAACCACATCTACACTAAAATCAATGCATTTGATGCAAGCAATCAAATGAGATTAGAAATCAACATCTACACTAAAATCAATGCATCCAATGAAAGCAATCAAATAGGATTAGAAATCCAAATCTAGACTGAAATAAATGCATCTAGTGCAAGCAATAAAAAAGGATTAGAAATCAACATTTACACTGAAATTAATGAATCTTGAGCAAACAATAAAATAGAATAAGAAATCAACATTTACACTAAAATCAATGCATCTAGTGCAAGAAATTGAATATAATTCTAAGAAAACATCATCTACACTGAAATCAATGCATCTAGTGCAAGAAATATTCTCCCCTCCCTCTCCCCTCCATCTATTCTTAAAAAATATTTTTAATAATTTATAGTCTTAAGATTAACAACATCCAATCCATCTAATGCGAGTAATCAAATAGGATTAGAAAACATCTATATTGAAATCAATGTGTCTAATGCAAGAAATTGTATAAGATTATAAATCAACATCTACACTGAAATCAATGCATTTATTGCAAGCAATCAAATAGGATTACAACTCGTCGTCTACATTGAAATCAATGCATCTAGAGCAAGCAATCAAATAGGATTATAATTATCTACACTGAAATCAATGCATCTAGTACAAACAATCAAATATAATTAGAAATCAACATGTACACTGAAATCAATGCATTTGATACAAGCAATCAAATAGGATTATAAGTCATCATTTACAATGAAATCAATGCATCTTGTGCAAGAAATATTCTTCCCTCTGTCCCCCATCCATCTATATCTATATCTCCTTTCATCTCTCCTTCTTTGTCTCTCTATATCACCACCCCAAACATACATGCTCTCTCTCTCCATATATATCTATCTCTCCCTTCCTCCCTCTCTCTATCGCTCTCTTCTTCCCTCTCTTCACCGCCCATCTATATATCTATCTCCTTTTTCCTCTCCTTTGTCTCTCTATATCACCCCAAAAGTATACACACTCTTTCTTCATATCTATCTATCTCTCGCTCCCTTTTACTCTCCCTCTCCCTCTCTCCCCCTTCTATTTCTTTCCCCTCCTCTCCTCTCTCTCCCTCTCTCTCTACCTTATCACTCCCCCCTCTCTCTCTCCACTTTTCTCTCTTTGTCTTTCTTATTACCTATCTCTCTCTTCCCCTCCAACTCCCTCTCTCTCCCTGCCTCTCTCCTCTCTATAATTCCCTCTCTTTCTTACATCCTTTCTATCCCTTTCTCTCCCACCTCACTCTATCTCCTCCCCCCTCTCTCTTTTCACCCTCCAACTCTGTCCCTATCCCCCCCCCCCCCTCTCATCTCTCCTTCTCCCTCCCTTCCTTCCATCTCTCCTTCTTTTTCTCTCTATCTCACCCCAAAAAAACACAATCTCTCTCCATCTCTCCCTTGTCATTCCCTTTATCTCTCTCTCCACTTTTCTCTCTATATATTTCTTTTTCTATACCTCTCTCCCCCTCCAACTCCATCTCTATGTTCCTCCCTCTCTCCTACTCTCTCTGGTCCTTCCCCTCTCTCCCTTTCTCTCGTATCTCCCTCTCTCTTCCCCCATATCTATCTCTCTCTCTCTACCCTCTAACCTTGTCATTATATCTCTCCCCCCTCACTCTCTATGCCCTATAAACTTGTCACTATCTCTATCACCCCCCTCTCTCTCCCTCTCTATCTGCCCTCCAACCTTGTCACTGTGTCTCCTCATTCCATCATTGTGTCTCCTTCCTCCCTCTCTTACCCTTCTCTCCCTCTCTCACTCCTCTCTTTCTCTCTCTCTCTTCACTCCTCCTCTTCCCTCTCCTTCATTGTATCTCCTTCTCTCCCTTGTCACCCCCCATCTCTCCACCTCTATCACTATATGTCTTTGTTCTTCCCTCCATATATATCTAGAGTTTATATATATCATAATATATTAATATATATTATAATATAACAAATTAAATATTATATTAGATTTAATATTACATTAATCCAAAGTTATTAATTTAATAATATTAATACTATAGTACATTAGTATTAATATTAATATTAAATATAATATAATATTATAATATCAATATTAAGATTTAATGATGTTTTTTAAGATGGCATGATAAAAAATTTATATAAAACTATATCAGATTAATATTTTCAAATATTACAATTTTCTTTAAAGATTTTAATATATCCCTATGATATGGATTTTCCTTATAAATTTTTAGTTAAAAGAAATATTAAAAGATTTAAGAAATCTTTGTGTTGAATTAACCTTTTTCATTTCATTTAAGAAATGACATTGGCTTTAGTAAAGAGTAAAAATGTTTAAAATGTTACTCAATTTGGACTAATTTCAAGTAAAAATTTTCAAAATTTTACTCAATTTGGAATTTTAATGTAGGTAAATTAATTTCCATTCAAATTCATATATATAATAAAGGAACTACTAAAAGTATGATATAATTGACTACCTACTCAAATACATAGATATATTTTAATAACTAATCTTAGTCCATTAATAAGATTACAAAGTTATATATAATTTAAGATTGAGCGACATTAGCGAAAATTATTTTTATTATTTTTCCAGGACGTGATATACCTACCCATCACGGTCATATTGGACTCAACCAAGGTAGGTAATGCTTAATTTATGATATATATATGTGTGTGTGTGTGTGTGTGTGTGTGTGTGTGTGTGTGTGTGTGTGTGTGATTTAATGTATATTAATTTGTGTTTCCAAGAGCTTATTGGGAATAATTTGATGTCTAGAGCAAAGAAATTAATTTCATAGACCTAATACCTAAATTTATGCAAATAAGTGCATATATTTTGGTGGGAAGTGACATTTGGCAGTTACTTTGCATTTTTGCATTTTTACATTATTACTCTTATCTATCTTTGTGCTAAGAAATTCATAAATTTTGGTGGGTTGTAACTCCTAGTAGGTATGCTCATTAACACTTGATTTTCATTCATCTTGGTGCAAAGGTTGGCTAAAATTATGGTGTGCAATAACTCATTTTAATTATGCTTATCTACATGAGTATGAAGAATGCCAAAACTTTCCTTCACCATAGGAATTGAGATTAAATCTTCAAATATACAAGTTTTTAAGTGTATGGAGCAGTGCCTCCATAAATTTTAGAGTTAGTAAATGCTAGTAAGAAAAAATGTTGACTTAGTCAAAGGATCTTAGTTGAGTGGTCTCAAGAAGAGTTTGTTTCCCTAGCTACACCAGTCGGAGACTTGTTGTAAGTTTGTGGCATTTATAAAATAGTTATCCCCGTGTAGTTAATAGTGGTAGCTACTAATCAATCTTTAGAAGTTACTGATTCTCCATAAATTCTTGTTATGGTTAAAAAACAAAAGAATAACGTTTACTTAAGTGAATGTGACAAATTCTTCTAATAATCCTTTCAAGGAGGGAATTTTCTTAATACATTACATTTATGAGAATATTGTATGCATATAATCACTTACAATCATGAATTTCTTAGGAGGGTATTATGAGCAAGAATTTTCACCCAATTTATGACCAATTGAGCTAGATGTAGAGAATGCTCATTGTAAATTTGAAATTTTTCTTCAATACAGTTTGGTATGGTGTATATGATAAAGTTTCTAAAAACATGTTAAATTTAGCTAAATCAACTAAGTTTTCACTGTATAAGCTATTCTATAAATTCTTTGCTTTTTACATTAATAAAATTTTGGATTTCATAACCGATGATGTGTAGAACAATTGGTTTCTGTGGGGTTGAGGTTCAAATCTCATGGAGAGGCGTTGATAATGGGAGTTACTTTTGGGGGAATTAAACTATCCCAAAAGGCGTCCAAGTATGACCCTTTACACATGGTGATAACATCCCACTAATAAACATATTGTTCTTCTATCCAACATTTTGGCTACCAAAACCTAAACTCTTTTTTTTTTTTTATAAATAACTCGGTTTTGCCTTTATAAAAATTTAAATTTCATTGGAATTTAATAAGTATTGGGATCAACGAACCAAAAAATGATTTGAGGTATTAGAATCAACAAAAGTATATCGTTAACTTGAGGTGTAGCTTGCAATTTAGTAGGTGATGGTGCGAGTGGGAGTCGGTGATCTTTCATTCGAAGTTGTGCATGCTACACCTACTACTTGAGGAACGTGTCAAGTTTCTCTCATGGTCTCCATGAATGTTTGGTTTAAATTTCTCACATGTTTCCATGAATATTTACGTCGTATAATTGTGAAAACCATAGGGCATGGAAGAAGGTAAACATCAAATTCGGTTGAGGTCACATCACATTTCTTCTAAGTTTTCGCACCCTTTCAAATCCACTTAGAACTTTAGAGAGTTTTCCTTGTGATTATAGTCCCATGGTATTTTCGCGTTCACTGCCTCGAGTTATCCCACCGGTTTTCAAGGGAAATGCGGGTCACATTAGGTTGTAATCGCGTCACCTTCCCTCAATATTCTCAAACCTGTCACTTCCAACTTTTAGGATGTTTTGCTGGTCCCGACGGTCATGTTTAATAAGTTTTGAAACAGAAAATGTTTAGGTATCCAAAAAAGACTAGCAAGCGTTCGCATGTGACCACGTACAAATAAACCCAACATTTAGTATGGCAATGTTCTTCAGTCTACGTGTCGTCGGAGGCATTTTCACTGTGGGTTTTGGATATCCAGACACTGTTCACTGTAGTGAATGAGAGAGCCTCATTTTCGTCGTCTTTTCGCTAATAATTAGCAGGTGTCGTTATCACTCGACTTTCATATGGTCATATTTTCAACAGTAGCTTTTTTACGATCAAAATTATTTTATTGTTCGCTGGGATGGTTTTTTTGACACACAGTGAATCGGTAACTGCTAGTCCTAATTTATGGTAGACCCGGGATCAATCCTCGTAGTTCCCTACTACAATGGGGCTCTTTTAGGACGCGATGAAGATTTATTCACTGGGCACATTAAGATTCATTCACTAGGCACATTACCCTATAGTGTGGCACGTAACCCTACAACGTGGCACGTAACCCTATAGCGCACCTTCCAAGTGCCTTCTGAAACGACCCAGCTAAAACAGTAGAATGACCCAACTACAACTATATATATATGAAGCACATTTTTTTTTTTTACACAGCAATTAAAATCAGAAAACAAACACATTGATATTTCCATTCAATCAACACACACATCGATGATGCTCATTCCAGGAACATAACGCCACATTTATATACTTTTAATCTAAGGTAAAGTAATAACAAAATACACATGTACCGTACACCGAAGAGGCGAGACTCCGCTTGCTCTGTTGTCGCTGGTATTTCCTCGTTTTCGGTCACTTCTGCGAGTGTATGATGACGCGCTTGATCCGAATCAAGACCCACCAGTTTACCTCCCAGCCTACTCCTTGGGTACTCTTCTTCCCCGCAGACCCCTGAGCTGTAATGGGGTTGTACAATGGAAGAAGAATCTAGCTGGCAGAGGAGAGCAACCTTAGCTCAAGATTCCCCTCTCTAAAACCCTCTACCTCACCAAACTCACTATAGCTTCATAGTCACTGCTTTCACAACATATTATCCATCCAACAATAGGGTTTCCCCAAAAAAAAGGTCCCTTCTACCATGGCCTGCCCCTTGTTTTATAAGATTTCTCATAGATGACACTTGGCATGTCATGCATAATTATAATATTTTTTTCTTTTTAATAACTTGATTAAAAATAAATGATAATAAATAAATATAAGTAAGGAATGAAAACTAGGGAGTTACATCAAGGATAAATGATGATTAGAAACCAAGGTAATTAAATCAAAAATAAAACTTAGAATAAGAAGGATCATAGGAAGAAATAAATAAAGTACCTTAAAAATTCCACCCTCCCCATGTTGGAAAACTCTAGGTAGATTAGGTGGTTTAATTAGATAAAAGGGGAAGACAAACATATTGTAAGGATAAAGATTAATCCTAAACCAATTGAACTTAATTAAGAAAAGAGGAAGGTGAATTAAAATAAGAAAGATAAATTAAATTTAGAGAAATGTAGAGAAGCTACATGTGGCATCAACCAACATAAGAATATCCCTCTAAGAGATAACTTGAGTTAATTTAAGAAGTAGATTGGGGATAAAATCTTAACTCATTAATTGACTCCAAGTAATAAACTCAATTTAAGGAATAAAAGGGGGGAATAAAGAGACCTCTAGGAGTAGAAATAGGAATCTTGTAGGTGAGGAAAATATTAGCTTTAATTAAAAAGATAAGTAAATAATTTTGGGTGACCCTGGATGAGAGAATGGCACATGGGTGGGTGAATAATCAAGTTATTAAAAAGGAAAAAATATTATAATTATGCATGACATGCCAAGTGTCATCTATGAGAAATCTTATAAAAGAAGGGGCAGGCCATGGTAGAAGGGACCTTTTTTTTAGGGAAACCCTATTGTTGGATGGATGATATGTTGTGAAAGTAGTGACTACGAAGCTATAGTGAGTTTGGTGAGGTAGAGGGTTTTAGAGAGGGGACTCTTGAGCTAAGGTTGCTCTCCTCTGCCAGCTAGATTCTTCTTCCATATATACAACACAAGTGAAGATTGAGAGTCTTAGTTAAACTTGTTTACACATGCAGTAGGCTGGAAAGTACCCTGACGGGTCACTTTAGGAAACAAACTTGCTATGCTACAGTAGCGGAAATACCGACAAAGGTTCTTGCCACCTCCTGCACATGAAGCATTTCTTTCTTTTTCCCTCTATGTTTTTTTTTTATTTTTTTTATAACTGTGCATAAGATTTAATTTATATAAAGGTCCCGTTATTGAGAGAAAAGAGGCATTAGAGAAGGTTATTTATACACTCGAAATTTCACTTGTTAGTTTTCCCATTTTAAATTGTTGTGTAAAAACAATTAAAAAACCAATTAGAGTAGGTGGCGTTATAGTTGTATCATTTCACTATTTTTTCTGAAAAGAACGATTTTCCACAATTTCATTGCTAGGTGGACCCATTAAGAAAATAATTATACCAGAATTACCCCCTTCTTTTAATTACCATGCTGCTTAGAAACCAAACATGGTTCATGTGGAAGCTTTAAACAAAAAGGAAAAAAAAGTCGGCTGGGTTATATTGTGACTCCTTAGACTCCTATATATAGAAAGGAGGTTTTTTCATTTGTATCATCAAAGAATTGTTCATTTATGTAATGTAAAGGAGGTTGCCCCCTCGAAGAGGGTAAATTCTAAGGCGTTGATCTATCTTTTCTATCTTTTCTTGAGCTGGTTTCATAACAGAAAGAAGACAAGAAAGATAAATCGATACATGTTAGAACATGCGAAGAGTGAAAATGCATGCAAAAAAATACATTGAAAAAGCATATGCGAAACACTCTGCAAATGCATTGTGGTGTTTGTACACATTGCAACAAGATGACATGTGAGAGCAATGTTTCTAACTTCCAAACTCGACAAAGATAAAGAAGGTGAAAAACTTATGTTTCACAAATGAGATTTCCAAGTATGATTCCTCTAATGAATGAGTGATTGGATCATGCAAAATAGATGGAGGATGCAAGGATTGATTTTCATTTTTTGTGATCGAATGATGAGGATCCTTGAAAGATAAAGGACTATCCTAATAATTCTTGGGACTAACCTTAAGACTGTGAGAACCTAACATAACCATCAAGATGGGATGAAGTGCCTTGACAACTTGAGGTAGTTCCAAGGTATCATATGATAGATCATCGAAAACTGGTTGCTTAGAAAGATCAGTAACAAAAAAATTAGAGTCGTAACTAGATGATTCAAAGAATAGATCATGACACCCATGATCATAACGCTCAAAATCCAAAACAAAGGGATCCTCTTGGTCTAATGAATCGTAGAGAGGGGAATATCGAAAATAAGAAATTTCACCCTTTGTTTCATCAAAATAATCAGATGGTGGGTTGCAGGAATCAAGAAGAGAATATTTTCCCTCTCTAAGTTCAGATGTAGAACTAACATCCCATGATTTCTAAGTGTAATAAGAATTAACAACATCAGAAAATGATTCTCTAAAAGATTCAATGGGCGTGACAAAATTGTGGAAAATGTTTGAATAATGAGGGAGAGGTGAAAAAGGAGAAAGATAAACTTTCATCACAGATTCTTCTTCAGAAATAGGATCCCACACATAGTCATCGTAAATGATATCACAAGTTTGTTGGTTAACAATAACTCCATCCTAAGTTTGATCCTCATAAACACCAGGAGAAATGATTGAAATCAGTGGAGACAACAACTCACAATCGCGAGGACCAAAAGAACCAATGAATGGAGGGAAAGGAGAAAACACATCACCATAAAAACCAAATCTACATTCCAAACTTGTGTTGAAATGATGAATATGTGAGGTGGGAGAAGATGGTGATATATCAATGAATGAATTCTCAAGTTCTCCAACCTCAACCTACATAAATGGCGATGTTTGATAAGGGGGAGATGAAGAGTCACTTGGAGCAACAACTTATTTCGTCGTAGATTTAGAAGCTCCATTACCAATGTATGTTGGGAGACTTTCGAAAGATTCATATTCATTTGGATTCATCGAAATCTGAACAAGAAATTCAAACTTCTCTTTCATTAAATTCTAATCAATATCATCCTCATAAAATTCGTAACAGAAATGAGTGAAGCGATCGTGAAAATCATGAAGAGATTTATCTAATTCTTTTCTTATCTGCATGATTTTCTTGTAAATAGAATTGTAATCATACCTGACAAAGTCACATTAGAGCTCCTTAACAAGATGTTTGAAAGAGTGAATATAAGCGGTTGGCAATGTGTAACACCATTCCTTAATGCACACTTCAAATGAGAGAATGAACAAACTGAAAGCAGTATTCTCATAGTGAACTTCTTGTTGAGTGAAAAAATCAAGAAAGCAATTGGTGTGCTATAGAATGGTTGTTCCAACCTCACCATCAAAATTCAGACTTAAAAATTCATTAATAATCCTGATATGCACTTTTAGATTTAGAGTTCTAAAAAACCATGCTAGGATTAAGATATGGGATGATTCCATTTAAGATGAGGAAGATTCAAACAAAATTCATGGGCTCAGATTGTCATATGGCCCTCCTTCTAGCACAAAAATTTTTGACGGTGCTGAACCCACCAAAATTTAGGGTGTCTCACTGATATAAAGTCCCAATTAGATCTCACACTGTTTGGAGTAGAAAACCCATCCGCAATGTGGCCTGGTTGTTGAAGCAGTGGGTTTTAATTATGTGTCTTAGCTGCAATAACACATAGAGTGGTGTATTTGTGACTTTGGTGGGAACAATTGTGTGATTTTATGAAGGGTCAAGGGCAATTTATGAAATTTTCTAATACAACAGTTTTGGTCTTTGGTCACAGGCAGGCAAGCCTGCGAGAGAAACTATAAGGTTACAGTTGCATGCATGCCTTGTCATGGGAACAAATTTGGGTTTAATTCATTTAAATGATATGTTAACTTAGTGTTTGGGAACCTACAGTGGTGGATTAACTCCTGAGGGTCCTGTAGCTAATGATTACTATTTGTATGGTGTGTTTCCACCAATTCCACTTCCCTAACATGACTTAGGAGGTCAAATCATATAATAGTGGCCTCTCATCACATGTTTAACTTGTCTGGCCTATTTCTTGGGTAGATTTGGGAGGAGGGTGTTACAAAGTGGTATTAGAGTGTGGTTTTGCTCTCCTTGGGTTGTGTGTTCATCATTCTTTTATGTTGGGTGCATACATGTTCCTCATGCATGTAGTCCATGTGCTTGTTGCATTTGCATGGTGTTGATCATGGTTGTAGTGATGTTACCATGCAAAGGTTGAAGTTGTTGGTGTGGAGTATGTACGCATGTGTGTATGGTTGATTATGTATTTTTATGCACGTCAGTGTTCACATGTTATCAAATGCATGTGAGGTGGTTATTGTTGTCATGCATGAGGTCATGGTTTGTGTAGTTGATATCGTCATGCTTTGATGACTAAACTCTAGCTAGAATGATGTGTATATGGTTTTTCACTCATGTGTTATATGCCTATATGTAGTTGTTAAGCATGTATAGTCTTAGTTATAGTTATGCATGAATAGTGGGTCAAAAATCCCTTGTGAAGTCATTATAGACAAATTTAGGTCATCATGGTGCTACTGGTTGTTATGATGCTAATGTGTTGGCTAGGATAGAACATGAGATACAAATCATTAAAGTAAAGTTGTAGCATTGGACCTCGAGGCAAGAGAAGATCGTCATACAGGTATTGTATGTTTGGCATGCAAGTATGTAAGACAAGGATTGTTCTATGCATTAGGTTTATATACATTATGTTTATGTACATGTCTTTTGATGTTATGTTTAAATATATGATAGATGATAGGTGATTAGTATAGTCACATGCATGTGTGAGATAGTCATGAATGATAGTAACCTATGGCTATATGCATTGCTATATTTGTTTTATGTTAGATAACTTGATGATCATGTTATATGTTGTTGATGAGAATGCTATAGGTTAACTTGTTGTTTTTTGTATGATAATTAGCTTGATGATTAGGTCATATGTTGTTGATGAGCATGCTATATGTTAACTAATTGTTGTTATATGTTAGTTAACTTGACGTTTGGGGTTATAACATTAATATCTTGATGTTATATGTAACATGCTAAATTGGATTGGACTATGTAGATGGTTATGGTTACGATATTTAGGTATGAGCTGACATATTTGTGATGACCCTGCACACGCGGTTGTTATGCACGAACGAGTAATGCTTATGAGTTTATGATGTTAACATATTAGTTAGTTAGTGTTATGGATATCGTAATATTATTTATGTTTGAGTTGATATGTTATAAAGTTATATCTTGCTAACTAGATTGATTGTACAGAGAAGATAGCCTCCCTTGAGGTACATAAAAGTATGAGTTTAATTAGGTAGTATTCTTGGTGCTTCATTCTTGATTATGTCTTCTATTTGATGAGTGTTTGGTGTCTATCATATCATCTAGTTGATTTATTTAACATGGTATGTTTACAATTTGGTTGAATGTTTGTTGAGTTTCATAATACGAGTATGCGTTCAAGTGATCTTGTTTTAAGACAGTTGTACTAATACATATGTGTTGAGACAGTTGATATGTACTTGAATGTAGTAGGTGATAGGCATAGCATTATGTCTAATGACTATGAGTTGACTATGGATTATGACATGCTTATTAGTCTCGGTAAATGTTGACTGATAGATATGATTTTCTTGATATTTGGAACATGTGGTTGACATCTGTGAATAGTTGCAAGGTAACATGATTGGTATTAGCGTGAAGAGGTAACAATTTATTTGTTTATATAACTAAAAATTGGATGATGTGCTAGCGCATAATAAGACTCAGTTGTAGCAAGGTAAAGGTAAAAGAGAAGGAATTGAGCAAGAATTCCTTTTGCTATGTTTTGAAACCCTAATTCCAAAAAAATGAGTGCTTTGCATACAGGAAGTTTTCTTAACCTTAGTCTCACCTGACATTATGTGGATATGTTTTATATTTATGAACATGTATTTGACAAGTATATTAGCCAGTTTCTAGTTATAGGTAGGTCTGTCAAGGGAATTGGAGTCCATTGAGACATGGAATAGATGTGTTCAGCTACAAGGAAATGTGTTTGGCATAACAAGATAAGGTAATTGGTGTATTTTTATGTTATGTATACACAAACAATTATGTGTTTATGGTAGTATGATGCAGGGGATTGCATGGCAAAAGAAATTTCCACGAAATTTTGAAGAAGGATTAGGTTGAGCTTTCCTTAGGAACCATGGGGATTAGGTCATGGTGTCTATTTCCAGTCTTGTGCTTTTAGTATTTTATGAATTGTTGAGCTTGATTGTGGTTTTATTTATGTCTGGTGCAAGTCCTTGCCACATTTTTGTGTTTTCATTGTTATTGACTTTCATGGTTTTCTTCTTAGTTGTTTCTTTTCTTTCCTTTTATGTTTTGAGTCTTGGGAATTGTTTGGGAAAAGGAAAGTGGATGGAGCTCGGGAATGTTTTGCGGTACCTGAAAGGTAATGTAAGATTAAGATGAAGCTCTCTGCATGAGTAAGCATAGAGGAGGGTAGGACTATGGTAACTAGTTGGACTGGTTGGGTCCATTGGTGTAAATGGGTGATGTTGTGATAGGTAAGAGAAAGATAACTAGAAAAGGTAAAGTAAATGGATCTGGGATGTCAAATGGCTTGAATCAATTGGGAATGATGGTTCTAAATGTCGTGCATGAATAAATGAAGTCCTCTTAACATTGACCTTGATATCTAGTATTTATGTTGTGATCATGATTCATTTATGCTAATGATTATATGCATATATGTATGTATGTACATTGCTATCTGATAGGGTCATCATGGATCATGATTATTTTATGCTAATGTTTATGTATATGTATGTATATGTCTATGTATCTATGTCACTATCCAACATGGTCATCAAGAATCATTCTTGTGGATGAATGATTGCTTACACAGGAAAATGACATGAAGAGGTTCCTGACCTTATGAGGAATCAATTGGGAAGAGTAGTCATGAAAAATATATGAGGTCAGTGACATGTGGCTATGGATTGATATTGTATGATTGTAATATGCCTATGTTTATGTTATGATAGGTAACTCTGAGGGATGCATCAGTGAAATGAAAGTAGTGTGGTCTGTGACATGTTGGGACAAGCATGTATAAGACACTAGAAACAAAGTTTCTTGGTGGAGATAGTGTGATTTTGGATGTGAGGTACTATTCCTGTGCATATGTTGTATCTGTTTTACATGTTTCATCTGTGATGTTGTGTGCATGAAGTGTTGTATGTATATAGTGTGTGTACATGTTGTTATGCAATGATTATGTACAAGGTGGTATAGATAGTGTTGTGTGCATATGGTGCTCTGCGCATGTTGGATATGCAATTCTATGCACATGTGGTGTTGCATGCATGTTGTACAGGTGGTGCTACGTACATATGGTGTTGTGTTCATGAGTGTAAAAGTGGTGTTGTGTATGTATTGTACAAGTGGCGTTGTGTGCAGGTGTGTTGTATACATGTCATGCATGTGGCATTGTGTATAGGTGGTGTCATGTATATGTCATGTATGTGGTACTATGTACATGTGGTATTATGTACACATTTTACATGTGGTGCAATGTACATGTGGCGTTGTATACATTTTATGCAGGTGTTGTTGTCTACATGTGATATTGTGCACATGTTGTGCAACTGGTTGCAGTGTAAAGGTGGTACTGTGTACATGTGGTATGTATGGTACTGGAGTATGTGTGGTATTATGTGCATGTCATACATGTTGTGTTGTGTACATGTGGTACTGTGCATGTGCATTTTGTAGTCATCGTATCATGACACATGTATTTGTTGTGTTCTACATTGTTTGGGTACAAGTATTGTGTGGCATTGTACATCGGGTATAGATGTATGAGTTGTGTTGTATATAGGGTGTATAAGTATGCATTTTGTGGTGTGGCACATCGTGTATGGAATGTATGTCTTGTGATGTCCATTGTGTACGTATACATGTTGTGTTGTTTCGTACACTAGATGTAGCAGTATGTAGCATGTTGTGTTGTATACTAGGTGTAGGTGTATGTGTTGTATTTTAGGTGTAGATGCATGTATTGCACGGTGTGGTATGTCATGTGATGAGCCTCGGTATTGCAACAATAATGCTACAACTCCCAAGGCTACTGGCCTTAATTATCAACCTAGGGTTCGTACAAACTTAAGAGGTATCACCACTATATGTGCGGAATACAATGTGTCCTTCCTTTGCTATCATGATGTAATGGAGTGCATGTATTGAAGTAAAATTCTAAACTAATTGAAGAGAGTGAAATGTTTGAAATGGAACCTTAAGCTATTGCAAGAAAGAAAGTACAAGGAAAGAGACAGAAATTCAATGCTAAATCACACCATTTCCTAATTAAATGCCAAGAAACTATTCTTTGCAATAATGCTAAATTCTCATGAACCAAATGCTACTATCGAAACATGGAAGTAAAAAGCATAAAAAATCACTAATGTGCAAGGGACTAAAATAAATATGTTTTTTATCTTTTTGTCTTTTCATGCAAAATCAAGTATGCAAACTAATTTCCTTTGGTGATGTGGTAGGTGAATTAAGGATATTGGAGGTTGGATGGAAGTGTTAGGATATGATTTGATTCTGTGGGAGACCCTTTGGATGATTTTGATGACTTCCTACAGGTTTTCCCTCAATTCAACCTCAAAACAGGCCATTTCAGGAAAACCTACAGGATGATCCTGTAGGAATTACAATGAACCTAGAGGATACAACCGAGAGACAAATGTGAGGTGTTGGAGTTGATTTGAGGCCTAGGAAAGGTGTGTTATGGGCGGAATGGAGTGGGAAAATTCCTAGGATCACTCAGAACTCAAAACCAAAGTTGGGAGATGGATGGATTTGCTCAAAAAGCTTAGAGAAGTTTCCTTGTGAAATGATGAAATTGGCAAGGGTTTAATGACCAATCAAATCAAATACAAATTGGATGGGACAATTTTTTTAATAAATAGGACGTCTTAGGTCCCTATTCCAAGTGGAATCACTCAAAAAGACCTACGTTAACCCATAAAATAAAAATAAAAAACATTACTAGTCGAAAATCTACAAATTTGAGAACTAGTGAGCTGGTAAATCTAAAAAATGCCTAACCAAATCAAGTGCAAATGCAATGGGGTAATTTTTTTTATGAACTAGATTTTTTTTTGATCTAATGCAAGTGGAATCAATTCGATTGAAGCTCATTAGCATGCTCTAAAAAATAGCAGAATTTTATTGTTCTTCGCTAAAAAGGAGGTCCAACAATCTAGATTTGGGAATAAGAAGACTATTCCAAGCAACTCAATGATTACTATTAAATTCCAAAGCTTTTCCAAGGAAGAAATAATTCCTTTTATCCTACAAAATAACTTACATCAACCATTTACTGAATCCTACAACAAGAAATCATTAACACTAAATGCAGAAATAGAAAGAAATAAAAACTAGAGATGCATGTGAATAAGCAATGAAAAGAAGGAAAGAAAATGATACAAAAGGGCTATGAGGTTCCTGGGATGGAAAATCCCAAAGAAACTCAGAGACCTATGGAGGATAACAAGATTTAGAATTTGATCATGACACAAATCTTCATTATTTCATCAATACAATTACATCCTTGCAAGAAAATACAATGGAGATGCAAAAATACAAGCTCTCTCCACAATAAAAGTAATGAAAATCTATCCCTAGAGGAAAATTCGACTTCTTACTTATAAAAAATTATTAGGAATCATTCCCCATGAATGGAGGAAGCTTTCCCCACCAAAATCCCTTGATTAGTGGACCTAGTCTCCAATACTAGGAATTTGCATTAAATGGTAGGGAACACATTCCTAGATTTTCTCAATCATTCCCTAGAGGAAAATTCGACTTGGTACTTATAAAAAATGATTAATAATCATTCCCCATGAATGGAGGAAGCTTTTCCCACTGAAATCCCTTGATTAGTGGATCTTATCCATTGATTGGTGAATCTGCTCCCTTGATTAGTGGAACACATTCCTATATTTTCTCAATCATCGGAGTTCCACAATTTGTGCCATAATTCAATAATATCTTGTTGACTTATTATTTATTATTGATCCTCCAGTAGTAGGGAACCCTAAATTATCTCCTCCTCCAACTCTTCATAATCTGCCCAATATTCTCATAATATTCCACAAAAATAAATAATATTAGGCACAAATATTCAAGTATTCATAAACCATCCTAATGAATTTATTAAATTTAAAAATAAATTATCTAATGCAAAAAGAGAGGTTTAATGTGCTGAAGGATGGTCATAGGCCTTAATTTTTGTTTTAAATTAGAGGCATGAGCCTTAATTTATGTCTAATTTAGAGGCCAATCACCATGTGTGGTTGTATGTGTGGGATGTACACTATGTGTGTGTGCACATGGTTGAGGATAAATAACTTGGTGTTTGTTAGGTCTGGAAACCAATCCAGAGTGCGTATGAAATAAGAACAAAAGTAGAAGTAAAGATCGATTAAAGGATAAGTATTGATATATTATTTCAGTTTTATTTTTCATGTGATTTATGATAATTACATGTGATCTACAATTCTTGTTTATGATGGTTAGATGTGATTTATGATTTTTATCTATGATGGTTGCATTTCATGCTAACATGATGTGATATGTTTATACATGATGATTTGATCAAATATGCTAGTTTGACTTGTTGTGATAGGAAGTAAACAAGATTGCAAGTATACCTTACTGATGTGCCACCAATGAGGTATGATTTGAAGTTATTTCAATTTATTTTAAATCTAATGGAAGTTATGTGCTTAGTACAGGAATGCATGAAATGCCTGGTTGGTTGATTAAAATCAACTAAAATAATTAGCAACAGTAGAAAAGGAATTGAAACAGGAAACAATATGTTGGTGAAGCACTTCAGGAGCACGACCATTGTGGGACACTTGTACCAGTAGTGTCCATTGATTTCCATGGGCATGCTATGACCGGTATGATGGTTTGAGGTAGGGATATGCGTTGGATTTTGTATCTTCTGATGCAAGGAAGCCTTCCAAAGGGATGGAGTGCCTGGCATGCGGGTGCCAAAAGAACTTGAAAGGTGAGTGACTGCACAAAAGGGGATGAATGGGTTACCCAAGGGACTGCGTAGCAACGAAGGGAAGGTCGGGGATGGATTTGTTTTGGTCATTAGAATTTCTAGATGGAATCAAATGCACATTGGGAGTGCACCCTGGAACAATGAGCTAGTAACTATTCATTGAGACGACAAGTGGCACAGGATTATAACACTAGACATTGGATGCATATTTGACCTTATAGCGGATTTTGGACTTCTTGGGAAGGAGGTGAATCCTATTATTACTTTGAGGGTGGAGGTATAGAAGTGTATATGTGTATATGTGTATATTATTGTAAAAATTGTATTGAGCTAGTTTATAAAGCTCCATAGACAGTATGGTTATTTGCTGGTTGAAGAAAATGTGTATATATGTGGTTATTGTAAATACCATAATGAGCCATGTTATAAAGCTCTAGTAAATGGTATGTTTTTCATGTTTTAGCAGTGGTCATTGTAAATACTGTAATGAGCTATGTTATAAAGCTCCTTGGGTAGTATGTTTTGTTTTCAATAGTGTTGTTGGTTATAGGTGTCATTGGACACCGAGGACGGTGTTCCCCCAAGGGGGAGGGTGTTTTGTACCAACCCTGGTGAAAATTCCATGTAAAAAATATATAAGGCCGTCATCGATGGGACATGTATTCCAAGATTAATGGTGGGAGAAACATCCTAGTGGGTGTTGATGCGATTTATTATGGCTAAGGAAATTGGCAAAGGCAATGGCAAAGGCCTTGGAAAGGAAAAATGGCATTTTTGGCACATTTATTTATGAAAATGATGGAAATTAGGAGAAAATGAAGATGAAAAGTCATAGGTTGCATGTGAGGAGGAAAATGAAGGAAAATAATGTAAAATGAATAAAATAGAGGCATCATTAATAGAAAGGCTTCTCACAATTAGTGGGCAAGACTTGGTTAGTTCAGTTTTGGAGCTCTCCCATTATTCTCTCTCTCTCATACTCTTGGAGACCTAGAATTTTCTTGGAGCACCCTTGGTGGGTGTGGCATGCTTCGATTCTTGGAGCAAGAAGGCAAGGGAAGAGTAGGAAAGTGCAAGAAAGCATTGGGATCAACAAATACATTAGATGTTTTTGCAGGTATCGAGTTGCATGTATGTTCCCTTCACTAGTTTTGACATGCATGGCACATGCATATGGTTCCTTGGTTTTGATCTATCACTCGCATGGAGGATTTCTTGGACTGACAATGGATTTTCCTAGCCTTGCCATTTCCTAGATAGCCATGGAGATTGTGAGTTTACTTCCTTGTTTTGTTTTGGTTCATTTTCATGTTTCCTAAGCTTGGGTTGAGTTATTAGTTCCTGAAAGCCTTGGTTGGACATATGCTCTGGAAGCACTATAACAAAATGGGTTGAGTTACTAGTCCTCTAGCCTTGGTTGAACAAACAATTTGGAAGCCCTTGGTGGGTCAGGTTACTAGTCCTGGAAGCCTTGGTTGGATAAACACCATGGAATCTTGATAACAGTTGTGAGTTGAGTTACTAGACCTGGAGCCTTCGTTGGACAAACACTCTGGAGCACGACAGTAGCCATGGGTTGAGTTACTAGTCCTGGGGGGTAGGTTGGGACAAACACTCTAGAGCCCTGAAAGGTTGGAATAAAGACCGATCAGATGATGGTTTTGGTGATGTCCGACTGTGAGGTGGAATCACTATTTGATGAGTTGAGGTGGATGACCTCTGGAAGCACTAGATGGGTTTTGATTGATGTGTTCTATGAGATCCCACATTAATGCTTGGAATATGGCATGGGGGTGAATGGTTGAAGAGATATTTGCCTCAGCCATTCTACGGTTAGGTGGAACGTGGAAGTCTCATTCCGGGTTTTGATTTTTCATCATTAATGAAAGTTTATATCTCCTAATACTTCTATGAGTATTAAGATGGATTATATGTGGTGTATATGGCTATGATTTCATTGATATTTCTGTCCCTATTATGTTGGTTACGTATCTTTCTTATGACAACACCTATGTATGGATCTCATCATGTTTTTAATTGTAAATGAATGAATAATGTATCTATGACCTAATTGATGGAATGAAATTTAAAGTGATAAGGAAACAATGCTTCATGGAAAATCTCAGGTAAGCATGAGACTCCTATTCTCAGATATGTTATTTATACCTGTAGGTTGCATATTTTTTAAGTGTTTGACAAAATTCCTGTCATGGCTAGTAGGGATCCAGTCAAGGTATTTAAAAATTATTTTCTTTAGTACTATCATTTCCATGTTATTTTACTGATTTGAAGAGATGGTTCAATTCTGGGCAATGACCTGGGCTCTGGACCTGAAAAAGTGGCTCAAATCTCGGAGTCACTGGCATAGCACTGACAATTTTGGTCTCTGGTCACTGGCAGGCAAGCCTTTGTGAGCGACTATAGGGTTATAGTCACATGCATGCCTTGTCATGGGAGCGACTTTGGGTTTAATTCATTTAAATTCTAGGTTAACTCAAGGGTTTAGCACTTAGAGTGGTGGATTAGCTGCTGAGGGTCCTGTAGCTGATGATTAATTTTTGTATGGTGTGTTTCTATTAGTTCCAATTCCTTAACATGACTTAGGAGTTCGAATCATATCATAGTGGCCTATTGTTGCATGTTTACCCTGACTAGCCAATTGCTTGGGTATATGTCAGAGGAGGGTGTTACAAATATATAGTACTTTCCTCTCTTATCTTATAAAATTGATTGACATGCATATTTAGCAATGGAAAGAAATTTAGGGTGGGGATTAAGACAACATAACTATCAATTTAAATCTAATATGGAATGTAATGTTACCAAGGTTTAGATATAAATTCATAAATCATTCATATTGAGTATTAAAGACAAGTTTCATAAACTTAATAGAAAAAGTTTCTTATTCAACTAGAGTTTCTTATCAGATATGCATTGGTATATGATCAAGTGACACAATTCACCCTAGCATAGACTAGGTGTAAATGGACACATATTTTATTTGATGATATTCCTGAATCTCTTAAGAAGAAAGAACATACTTACCTAGTAAATTCTTAGGATTTAAATAAATATTATTTATGGAATGGAGAGTGTAATTTAGAAATTGATTTAATGTTGGAGGGAGAGATGAAAAAATAATGGAAAGGGTATACCCATAAATTGGCTTCATCTTCCATTAAGCGATAGATGGAAAAAGATGCACCAATATAGTTAAAATACCTAATGAGAGGTAAATACACAACCAAATTGGATTATATAGCCATGTTTATACAGGAGATGATGTTGAATTAAAATGGTGGTGGAAGATCATTTGGAGAGTTAAACCTCCTATCAAGAAAATAATATTTCTATTAAATATTTTTAGAATACAAAGTACGAACTTGGGAGGCCCTATTAGAGGAGGCATTGTAAGACCTGTGCACATGCTTGTTGTTTAAGAATCATATTTGTAGTACTTAACCTATTTTTATAGTGTTCCATTTTATAAGGAGGTGTAGTTAACAATTAGATCGATAATGGGTGTATGTGGCCCCTAGCATGGTGATAAACTAGAGATTGCATTGAACCATTGTTGGGAAATTCCATTGATGGTAGCTTGTAAATTCCCCTTATTAGTTGTATGTTTCTATTTGTTGTATATTATGAACTCAATGATACTCTAAAGACACATGGTGACTCATATTCATGGTTTTTATACAATTCAAATTACTTATGGACTAGCTTGACTAGTGAAGGTTAAAGTGCCCACATAGGTGGGTACTTAACTTATCAAGAAGTATAAAACATGGGGATATTTGATAGCAACTCAAAGGAAATTTTATTTGATGTGGTGCTACAAACATACTATTTGCCTTGTATAATAATTGGTTTGAGTTCAAGTGTATATTGGTTAGGGGTGGAAACATGGCCAAATTACTAGCTTTCACTATTATTATTGGCTTTATTATAAAGAGTATTGTAATAGAGTTTTTGGTCTTATCCTATTCTCATATATATTTGAAGTATTTTAATGGGAAATTTATGAATCAAAATATTGGCCTCTATCATTTAGTTGATCATGTTTAAAGTTTTTTTTAGGCTGTGGTTCACGGACACCTTGGTCAACGCGTGGCACTACATCCACGGAAAAATCTGCGTTGATCGACCTCGAAGGAAATATAGCCCCACAGCCCACTAGCAAGGCTTGACCCCAAGGGCTTCGGGGAGATTGGACCTTGTGACCTCCCGGTGGCGAGGCACTGATTTTGACCAACTGAACTAACCCTTGGGGCTGATCATGTTTAAAGTTTATATCCATATTTGTTTCATTTTGTTATAATCATGTTCAAATAACTCAATGATTTAAGTGACAAATTGTTAATAGAGGTAGTTGATGGACATAATGAAGTGCTTATAGCTATTGAGAAAAATATTTTTAAAGTTCTCGCCATACAATACATCATGCTGCTAAACTTCTAGGATTGTTTGTTGGATTGGTTTTGATTACTATATTCCCCTAGAGAAGAGATGTATGTACGATTCCTAAATGGATTTGCTTATTTCTATCCAATACGTTGGCTAATTCTTTTACTACGATTCTAAAAATTTTAGATTATTTTATAAACCTTAAGATGTGTATTTGCACGCTGTTGGTTTTATTAGTGTGGTGTGGTCAACACTATTCATTATCACGTGTCCTAGACACACTGAAAATGAAACCTTATTGTTTGTACTTCCGAAATAAAAAATTACAATTTCTTTCTATATTTAATAAAAGATAATAATCTTTTCGCTTATTATTAAAGGATCTTTTCCCGATTTTATTTTAGGGATATTATCCATAAACATAAAAATGGCTCATGCCATCACACAACATATATTTTGTTGGTTCCCCTCCGTTCTTTGTTTCTTATGATTTTTATATGCTCCACACATATAATTAAGGGTCTCATTTTGTTCAATTAACGATCAAATAACTGAATTAAAATAACATAACTAGTTACAATTTTTTTGATTTACACATGATATTCAACATGTACTCAAAATCCACACACAATTTTATGCCAATAAAATGTTTGGATGATTCTCTTTTGTATGATAACATTGAGTATAAAACATCCTTGCATTATTTTAAATTAACAAAAAATTGAACATTAGATCAACTATGAAATGTTAAGCAACTGAAATGTAAATACTCACAAAATTTACAATCAACTATTTTCTACCATGTCATATTGACATAGGTGCTAAATTGGTTCCATTTTGTTTTTTTCATGACAAATGATTAATAACTAGTATTTCATGTGATAATTAAACTTTTTGATTACACTTCAAAAATATTGATTACTTATAAGTGATGCATATTGTTATTTGGATATATCCTCCCATGATTAATTTATTCTTATTCATTTAAGAAATCTTGTTGTACAATTTTTTTTGGGACATCATTAGTAGCATATTTCAAATATCATGATATTCATCGATTTTAAATTTTTGAGCTCCCTAAAAAATGAGAATTATATTTAAAAATTAATTAATATTTATATTAAATTTAATATAATATTAATTTATTGATTTTTGGGACTAATATATACATATTATATAAAGCATGTTTGGTGCTCATAGTTTCTAAATGGCTCCTTTTGTTATTGTATGATTTCTATATTACAAGTCTCATGAGTGTTGGTGTTCTTTCCTATAAACCTAATTTAACAAGGAAGGAAAAATGCACAAACAACCAAGATACTGATTTCATAAACATGGACACAAGATATACATGGTAAGGCCCTGGAAGTGTGTTGAGGAAACCTCCACAAGGAAAGGGATTGGAATATTTTTATTAATCAAGGTCAAACAATGACTCTCCAATACATTTTGCCTCTCAGGATACAATATTTGAATCAGTAGGCATTATTATAAACTTTCTATTGTTATATTTTAATGTATTGTCATTTATAACAATATCCAACTTGACAAAAATTTTCCTAATCCATTGTTCATGCCCATTCATTATATTTTTTGCAATCTAAGAGAAGTCAAACACCACCACAACTACTCTACCAAAACTATTTCCATGAATATGTCTACACAATTCTCCTATGTGTGGAGCTATTTAAGAGCTGCTTCACTGCCATCATTTATTTGTATGACAAAATGGCATTTTACATCAACATGTTTAGTCTTCCTATGATAAACCGTATTAGTAGCCAAATGTATAGCACTTTGACCGTCACATAATACAATCACTTTGCCCTACATTCTTCTAATCTGACTTAGTAGACCCGTCAACCAAATTGTCTCTTTACATGCATGTGAAGTAGCTATCCACTTTGCCTCAGTAGTGGACAAAGCAATTTTTTCTTGAAGATTTGAAATTTAATTGATTGCTCCACCTGCAAGAGTAAAGACATATCTAGAAGTATATCTCCTCTTGTCTAAGTCACCAGCATAATCTAAATCAACATATATGCAAACTATATCACCACAACTACTAAAAATGATACAATGGTCACTTGTGCCTCTCAAATACCAAAGCACCCATTTCATTGCTCGCTAATGTTGTTTTCTTCGATTTTCCAAGAACCTACTAACAACTCCAATTGCATGTGAAATATCAATCCTTGTAGACACCATTGCATAAGTTAAGCTACATACTGCATTAGCATATGGTACACCAGACATATATTCATATTCTTCACCTGTACTAGGACATAAACCTTAAGAAAGCTTACAATGGGAAGCCAAAGGGACATTAACATGCTTTTCATTGTTCATCCCAAACTCTAAAACTATTTTCTCCACATACTTCTATTGTGTTAAGCAAAGATTTCAATTTTTCCTGTCTTTGTGTATCTCCATTCCCAATATCTATTTTGTAGCTCCAAGATCCTTCATATCAACCATCCTAGCAAGCTGAGCCTTTAACCCTTTGATCTCTTCCATGTTTTTTCTTATAACAAGCATATGTTCAACATATAAAAATAATATAATGAATATACCATTGAAACTTTTGAAGTATGAAAAATGGTCATATTCACTTCTAGTGAAGTTTTGTCTCACAATGAAGTAATCAAACTTCTTGTATCTTTGCCTGAGTGATTTTCTCATGCCATACAATGATTTCTTGAGCTTGCAAACTAATCTCCTGCAACGATCTTCTACAAAAACTTCTAGTTTTTCCATAAAGATCTCCTCATCCAAATATTTATGAAGAAAATATGTTTTAATATCTAACTACTCTAACTCAAGGTCAAATAATAAAGTTAGTGCTAACACTATACAAATTGAAAAATGTTTCACAAACAGTGAAAAAATATCATGAAATTCAATACCTTCTATCTCAAATACCCTTTTGCAACGAACCTCATTTTATATCTTTGAATATTTCCATCAACATCTCTCTTCAATTTGAATACCCATATAAATCCAACAACACTTATATATAAAGAAAGTTCTACAATGTTCTTGGCCAAGGAATCTATTTCCTTGTCCATAAACTTTGTCCATTTTTCATTATCCACATCATTCATTAGTTCCTGATAATAAGAAGGTTCCCCATCCTCAGTAATCAAGGAAACATATGAAGTAAAATATTCATACCTCTTAGGAGGTTTTCTTTCCCTTGTAGATCTCTGAAGAGTGATTGGTTCTTGAACTTCTTCTTCACTTTCCTTTATCTCTTCTACATCTTTTTCTTCAGAATCTTCTTCTTGCTCTTGATTTTCCAAAAATGGTTGAGTCTCCAACTGAATTTGTTCATCTATCGATACCTATTCTTTGTTGGTTAAATTTGTCATTCATGTCAATATGGAATTGTTGAATATGGTTAAACCCTAATAATGCCCTAACCCTAATTTATTGGAAGCCCTTGCTAAATTCCCTACGAATGATGCCTAATATAGCATTGGTTAAATGATGTCCTAAGTAATTTTGTTCGATCCTAGTCTTAGTTAATGCTTGCCCTACAACTTCAATTGAAGGCACCATCCTATGCAAACCTTGACCTTTATGTTACCTAGAATGATGTCCTATGGATAACAAGCATGTATGTTAATGAAAACCCTAAAGCCTTGTAAGAAGTTGAAACCATAGATGTAACCTTAGGTGCTAATTGCAAAACATAACCCTAGATGGTTATGATTGAATAAATGCCAAACAATCCTAGAATGTACTTTGTATAAGTGAAACTTTAATTATTGAAGAAGTCCTAGAAAAACCCAAATTATTAATGTCTACTTTGTCTATAAATCCTAAATTTTTGTTTCCCAAATACCTATGAAAACATCATATAACTATGAACCTTACCATTAACATATACCTGAAATGACTTTGTTTAATGGCACACAAACATGAAATACATCTTCACTATGACCATACATGAAAAACAATGTATAATTCTAACATGTACATGGCAGATGGGATACAATGGTAGACAAGGTCTTTTGCACGGTGGACAATGCTTTTGGTGAGATATAGCATTCACATGGCAGACAAATCCTTTTACCTGATATTTTTTTCATCTTTCATGCGACAGACAAATATAATGCATATGCATCACATGACAAACCAAATATTAACATGTTCTCTTGAATATGCCGTAAAATGTGTTGGACATATAAAAATAAATAAATAACATATTTGATGCCCAACCCAAATACTACATAACAAATAATAAAAACAAACATTGCATATTGGATGGGCATATTACGTGGAAGCTGAAAGTATGTTTAACACTAAATGTTTCATATTTGATGGACATATTATTTGACGTTGGACGCTGCATATTTTATGAATGTATTACATAAATGTTGGTTGGTTTTGGATGTTACATATACATTGAACGTAAAATAATTTTGTAGTACAATATTGTTGAACATTTTATATAATTAATGTTGGTTGGCCCACAAATTGGGTCCACACCAAACAAACACGTCTATTTGTTGAAGGGAAAAATCTGTATAAATACAAGTCATATCTCGTCATTCCAAACATGAATTCGGTGAAGAATTAAGAGACAAGAGGACCGAAAGAAGATAGAAGCCGAGGAGACAAGGAAGCTCAAATTGCAGACTTAAGGCTCATATTTGTGGAAGTAGTGTTGAACTCACAACCTCAAAATCTCTTCTGAAATAGGGCTCTGATAGTCACCATTACAACTCGGTGATAACCCATAATTCATGTGAGGATTTAGACTCGGTGATAGCCCAGAATTGAGAACAAATAAGGCATGAATATTGAACCTGTGACAAACTTGTAAACATACTTTTGTGAAGCCCGAATTGTTGACTAGTCTCAGGGCTCGGACTTGTAGTTTTCTACCTTAGCTCGGATTTGTGGAAAAGAGGCTAACAACTTAGCTACATGTGGGAGTCACAAGTTTTAATTACCCACTTGTGAAAGTATCGAAACTCAAGAACAATTAACAGTCATGTTGAAAAATACTTTCTGTAGTAATTATAACCACTATTACCACCGCAGTAGCTGAGATTGCTAGCTAGGAAGATATTGCAGTTTGGTTGAATTGGCTTTGGAGGTTGGGCCGGTGAACTAACATATTCATAAAACCTCAGACTAAGTCAACAGTGATTTGGACAGATCATTGAAGGGATTTTTTTGGAGGGATCATATCTTGAGGCACAATTTTTGAGCTCAAACTTGTGTTCACAAAGATTGGGTGCTGAAGTGATGTAATAAGAAGTAGACTTGGACTCAAAAAATACTTCACCAGTTGAAACAACCTAGTAACCTTTTGAGAGTAGATTGTAGAGGAGTTTTTGAAGGTGATTTTGGAGGAGTCCCCTCTTGCACTCTTTGAAACAAGATTGGAAATATTGAAGACAAAGTAAAAGCAGATCTATTGAAGTAGCCATAACAACCCTTCTGAAGGAGGAATCTTAGCCCATGAAAAAATTGTTCTGAAGACCTTAAATCTTGGAAAGGGTAGACATATCCTCTGTTTTGGAGTAGACATTGAATATTTCTTAGGGCAGGCTATTAAAGACACCTTGAAGGATTCTTGAAGACATTTGAAAGAATTGTAGAAGTTGATCTTGAAGGGATCCTTGGAGATCATGATGCATTTATGAAGTCCTCATGGGGTAACCTTGGAGAAATTTTTTTGGGTAACAAGAAGATTGATGGAGATAACTTCATGAGAACACAAATTTCTCATTTATGAGAATAGTGCCTTGAATATTATTTGAGGGTAGTGCTAAAGGGGAAGATATTGTCAGGGCTCCTTGTAGAATATATTGGGAGCCGTGAAGAATCATTAAACTTATCTTGACGAATTGAAGTTGTGGGTTGGAGCCCTAGAGGATAGGATTCCTCAAGAAGACCAGGTTGGATCTTGTACCAGTGATAGGGTTGGAGCCCTAGAGTTTGGTGCCTCAAAGAGACAAGGTTGGAGCCTTGGGAAGATAGGGTTAGAGCCTCGTAAATTCCAAGTCGGTGCTTGGAAAAGTATAGGTTGAAGTTTGGTGGATTGGAGATTGGTGTTTTCATCTAGGACTGGAGACCTAAACTATATTGTACCTGATTTATTGTAAAGAAGAGGAGTGGAGTCCTCATTATTTCTAATTAATAAAATCATTTATTCTATCATTGTTTATTTTGTGTTCTAATTATAAGTGATCTTAACTGGTAAAAATAATAATTGAAAACAAATATTAATTCACCCTCGCTCTCAGTATTTCCAACAATTGGTATCAGAGCCAATATATTAACTCATAACCCTAATAGATTGAAGGTATATCCTTAGAACAAAATGGAAAATTCAAGGAAGAAAGCCTCCAATCCTTCTAAAGATGTCAATTTTTCAATTGTGAAAACTAAAGATAATCAAATTGGGAAAGCTCCATTGTTCAATGGAAAATTTGATATATAGAAGGCAAGAATGAAGAATTTCTTAATGGCTCAAGGCTTTGAAGTCTGGCAATCAGTGATTACTAAAAGATTGATGGAATAAGAATCCAAGGAATATAATGCAATATCGATGAAAGAAATCTTGATTTGGCTACCATCTCCTATAAAGGTCAAAGTGGAGAAATGTTCATCGACAAAATGTATGTGGGACAAACTTCAAGATATTCACTCAAAATGAGCTTTGACCATGACCTCTGTTCATGGAGATGATGGAAAACAAGAAGGAAATATAGAACCCTTAAAGGAATTTGAAAACAAGAATGAAGATATCAAGACCAAGGAGAACAAGAATGAAGATATCAAGACCAAGGAGGACCTAGAAGATGAAGAAAATGAAGAAGATCTCAAAGAAGGTCTCAAGGAAAAACTTGTAGCTTCCCTGTAAGAGCTAGGTAGTTTAAAAAAGGAAAATGAGGAGCTCAAGAAGCAATCACAAGATGGTGATCATGACCTTGACAAGACAAGGAAGGAATTTGACCTATTCAAGCTACAAATACAATAAAGATATGAGGATCTCACCAAGCTAAAGGAGGAATTGCATCAAAACAAGAAAAGGAATCATGAAGAAGTCATCTCCATGAAATATTAGCTGGATAAGGAAATGAAAAGGGAAGAAACTTTGTCAAGCCATCTTGAACGAAGACATGAAGACTTGAACAAACTTAAAAGAAAAATTGGTTAATACAAGGAAGAGACTCTTCCCTTAAATCTCAACTAGAGGAAGCAAAGAAACAAGCACAAGGAGTTGAAAAGGTGATGGAAGTTTTGGTACTCCTAGAAGGACAAGTTGAAGAAGAATTAAAAGAAAAAAATACCATGTCATTCTAACTAGAAGAAAAATATAAAGAGATGTTCAAATTAAAATCAAATATCATCTCTCTCAAGGCTGAAACATGTGAAGCAACCAAGATGAAGAAAGAAATGGAGAACCCTCTAGCAAAGAAGGATGAAGAATGAAAGATGATGAAAGAAGAAATTGATCTCCTAAGGAAAGAAGTTGATCATCTGAACAAGGGTCTAAATAGATCTCAAACCCTAGATGACATCCTAAGTCATCAAAGATCTCTTCTTGATAAATCAGGTCTTGGTTATGTAGGTGAACACTCAAACAAGAATGATGCAAACCCTAATGCTTCAAACAACAAGGACGTGGAGAAGCTTGGAAGAAATATTGATACCCCTAGTTCCAACAAAAGAAAGGAGAAGAATCAAGATAAAATTGCATGAAAACTTACTCCAAGACGATATGCATATGGTGTCAAGGATGTAAGAGGTAATGGATATCATCAAAGGATCCAAAGGAAAAATGACTTTAGAAGTACATCAAGGCAATCTCCATCTTCCATGTATCAAAGTATATTTTTTGGTTATTGCTACTCTTGTAAAAATTTTGGGCACATGACAAAGGATTGTAGGGCATGCAATAAGGTTAAGTATAACGGTCCCCATCAGCTCCCCACATGAAACTTTGCAGGAAGAAATTATGCCTCCTTATTTATGTACAAAATTGAATGCTACAAATGTCATAGTATTGGTCATATGGCTCATGATTGTAACTTGAATTGGGCTCCTAAAAAAGCTAAAAACATAACAAACAAGCATGAAAATAAGGTTAAACAAGTTTGGAGAAGGAAGCAAGCTGAACCAGAAGGAGATAACGTGGATTGTGTCTTGAATATTGAAAACATCAATTCATATTGATGATATAATGAGTATGTCTTTGGCAGATATGATATTTCAAGTTTTGATGATGAGATTCTTCCAAGACCATGCATATTGTTAGGGGGAGTAATTCCACTAAAGAAAATCACGATATTGTGTCTTCACTATATATCCATTGTTGAATATGCCTTCCACATGATCATAAAGAAAAAATGCTTCTTATCTTTGGTTCCATAAGCAAAAACAAGAGCAAGAGTGTTTATGCAGGCAAGGGGGGTTGGTTGATCATGAAGAAACATAGATATGTTTTGTACCATATTGCCAAAATAAGGAAAGTGGGATGATAGGGGGAGCACCATAACAAGAAGAAGCATGATAGGGGAAGCACTTGATGGAAAAAGGCATTGTTCGGACACCCCATTTCCCATTGATGTCAAAGGGGGAGAGAATGTTGAAAGGGTGAGAATATTTCCATCTATAACAAAGAGAGAGATTGTTGGTTAAAGTTTTCATTGATGTCAATATGGAATTGTTGAAGATGGTTAAAACCTAATAATTCCCTAACCCTAATTGCTTGGTAGCCCTTGCTAAATTCACCATTGATGATGACTAATCTAGCATTGGTTGAATGATGCCTTAAGTACTTTTATTTGATCTTAGTCCTAGTTAATGCTTGCCCTAGCAATTCTATTGAAGGTACCTTGTTATCCAAACCCTGACCTTTGTGTTACCTAGAATGATGTTCTATGAATAACAAGCATGTACGTTAATGAAAACCCTAAAGCCTTGTAAGAAGATGAAATCCTAGATGTAACCTCAGGGGCTAATTGTAAACCATAACCCTAAATGGTTATGCTTGAATAAATTCCAAGCAGCCCTAGAATGTACTTTGTAGAAGTGAAACCATAATTACTGAAGAAGCCCCAGAAAAACCCTAATTATTAATGCCTACCTATTTTATAAATCCTAAACTTTTAATTCCCAAAAACCTACAAAAACATCATATAGCTATGAACCTTACCATTAACAGATACATGAAATTACTTTGTTTAATGGAAGACAAACATGACATACATGTTCACTATGACCATACATAGCAGCTAATGTATAATTGAAACATGTACATGGCAAATGGGATATAATGGCAGATAAAGTATTTTGCATGGAAGAAAAGACCTTTTATGAGTTGTAACACTCAAATGGAAAACAAGTCTTTTTGCATGATGTTTTTTTTATTTTTTTGTAATATAGACCAAATATTGACATGTTCTATCAAATAAGACGTAATCTATGTTGGTGTTGATGGTGTTGGACCTGTCAACATTTAGGGGATCTCCCTGGTATGAAGTCCCAACTAGACTTCACACCTTTTGGTGTAGGAGTCCCATCTGGTATAAAGGTTTGGTTGCCATACACTTAGAGATATGCCTTGGTTCTAGTTGTCAGCACGTGAGAGCATTGCATTGGTACCTTCAAACAACACGGTAGGTGTGCCTAGTGCATACGTAATGTAACTTGTGTCTAGTTCTCTTACTGTAAAGGGGTAGAGTAAAGTGAGCCTCTAAGTGAGAGGCAATAGTACCACCTAGGAAGAGATACGTACAAACTATAAAGATCTCTTTAGCATCTAGCAAAATAGTCCACAACATATGTGGTAGTTGTTAAAACTGAAGTGTAGGGGACAACACGTACACCACCTAGTAGAGTAGTCCACACGGATGTGATGACAATCATTAAAACCAAAGTGAAGGGGAAAACGAGTATGCTACCTAGCAGAGTAGTCCACATGGATGTGACGGTCATTATAACTAGAAAACAAAGATGGTCCATCGAGTATCCCGCGTAGTGGTGCACAAGAATGTGACAACGATGATAACCAATACATAAAGGTGGTTTCTCCAGTATCCTGCAGAGTAGTCCACAGGGATGAGACAATGGTGATAACCAATACAACACATTCCCAACA
This sequence comes from Pinus taeda, assembly GCA_000404065.3. Lineage (NCBI taxonomy): Eukaryota > Viridiplantae > Streptophyta > Pinopsida > Pinales > Pinaceae > Pinus > Pinus taeda. The sequence continues at coordinate 8,109 of APFE030061712.1, read as the reverse complement.
ATGTAAGTACTAAAGCAATCGAAGTAGTTCAACTATATTAGCACAGGTGAAACAAACATGCATTACAAATGCTGAAGGAATAGTCTTACAAACATCTACAAAACATGCATGAAAAAGTGTTGGCCTTAACAGGCTTTTGAATTAAGAAAAAGTCTCAAGACACATCTATACACCATACATCACTAGTCCTAGTAGTGGGACATTGGAGCCACTCCTTGCTCCTCAAAGAATTGATTATCTACTCTCAAGGCTATGTGGGAGGAGCCAAGGTGAAAATTCCTTGCTCATACAATGGGAGGGGTATATATAGCCAAGGGTGATGCTTGACTCTTGTGACTCTTGGACTACCCTCGTGACCATTCAACTTCCTTTGAAATTTTAACTGACATGACTCTTAAACTTCATGTGTGCCTCCATTGGACTTTCAGTTTACATTACAATCAGTTGCAACAGTCATGGCCCATAGTGGTGCTGTGGCCTTGACAACTCATGACACAACTTGACACCACACTACTGACATGTATTGGTTGGTTGTGGATTCCATGTCAAGCTGTTGCACTGCTAAGTGATGGATGTACTCTCGGGTGTGCCTTGTCTTCTCCGTATGGCTTGATGTTGTGGGGTCTTCGATGGGCTTGGTCTCGAAAGGTGGTTCCGTGCATGTATTCCTTTCACTTACTTCTTCTTTCATCTATCCAACTATTGGTAAGTCTTTTAACATGTGCACTCCTCCTTCATACCGTTCGTCATCTTGCCATGATCTATCAACGTACCTATTCCTACAATTCACTCATGACTGGATGACATCAAATCCAAATCCCCCTAGTCTAACATGATGCATTGTTTTCCATGTTTTAGGCCCGGGACAAATGAAAGGATGGGAAGAGGGCTCGACAACTGTGCACTATGCAATTCCATGTGACAAGGAGGAGGATTGGTTAGTGAGACTATGCAGAGTGCAACCTATGCTTGGACAACGAACTCCAGGTACAATCTTCACTATTCAGGGAAACTGCGAAGAGGCCACTAGGAGGCAGGATTGCATAGTTGAAGACACCAGTGGAAGCTACAAGTTGGAACAATGTAAACTTTGAAACAGGAACTCATAAGATTACCCGTTTCATTGAGGTAGAAAAAGAGTCAAGCGATTTTGAAAAGTGGTGATGCAGAATACTTTTCTTTTTTCTTTTTTCTTTTTTTCAGAGCATATTTTTGACACATTAAATTTTTTGATGTATCAAATATAAATATTTGTTTTTAAATGTTAGTGATTTTCATGCTGATTTTGAAACATGTTAATGCAGTGTCAACCCCCTTTTTTAGATAGCTTATTTTTGACACCGTATATTTTCTAATGTATTAACTGTGGATATTTGTTTTAAATGTCACTTTTTTGACACTTTCTTTTTTTTTTTTGTCCAATTGCTTTTTAAATGTTGATTACTTAAAAAAGCAAATATAAAATATATATAAAAAAAAATAAAAAAATAAAAACAAAAATGTAAAAATAAAAATTATCTTGTAAATAAAAAAAACTAATTTCCTTTTTAAACTATAAAAATAATAAATTAAAAGTAAACAATTTAAAAAAACTAGAAATATAAAAAAAAAATTAAAAACACCTCATAAAAAAAAAAAAAAAAACTAGAAAAAAAACCAAAAAGAATTAAAACAATTTTAAATAATTCTAAAAAAAAAATAAAAAAAAAACTAACAAAAAATTAAAAAACTATTAAATTAAATTATATAATATATATATATATACTAATATATAGACACAAAAAAAATTCAAATTAAAAAAAACATAATTAATTAAAAGGATTAGAACATTAATGTAAAATCTTAAAACAATTTTAAAAAAAAATAAAATAAAATGGAGGGTGGGCTGAATCCGATTCTCAAATAAGGGTTTAGCCTAATCCACTTGAAAAATTATTGTTAAAAATTTTTTTTTAAATGGGCGATGTAAAATCTTGATGAGTATCGGATTTTCGCTCTGCCCACTTACAAAAAAAAAACAAAATAATAATTAAATATATATAATATATATATATATATATATAATATCTATATATATATATATATTTTTTTTTCTTTTTAAGGGGTGGGGCTCAAATCTGATTATGAGAATCAGATCTCAGTCATGTTTAGGGGGGCATGGCCCTTAACAGGCAAAGTTGCACGAAGCTTTGCTTGCCTAGGGCCATGCCCCCGGGCCCTGGGTGAGCAGAGCTTCGTGTAGCTCTGCCCGCTAAGGGCCACGCCCCCCGGGGCCGAAATGTGATTCTCAAAATTGAATTTCAGCCTGCCCCCATAAAATAAAATATTATTAACAAAAAAACTTGTTAATAATTTTTTGCTTTTTTTTTTTTAAGTGGCGGGTTGAAATCCACTTCTCAAAATTGGGTGATTTCGGCCAGCCCTCCATTTTTCTTTTTTTACTCTTTTTAATAATTTTTGTTTTTCTAGATTTTAATGTTAATGTTCTAAAATTTAATTAAGTTATGTTTTTTCTTTTTAATTTGCATTTTTCTATTTTTATTTTATGGTATTATAATATCTTTTATGTTTTTTAAAATTTATTTTAATAGTTTTTAAAATTTTTGTTGAGTTTGTTTTTTACTTACTGTTTTAAATTCTTTAAATTGTTTTCAAATGTTTTGGTTTGGGTCTATTTTTTTATCTTCTTTTTAAAAAATTGGGTTTATCTGTTATTTTTATTCTATTTCAAATTTGTTATCCTTGTACAAGGATATTTTATTTTTTACTTTTTCTATGTTTTAGAAAAGATGGTTTTTGTTATTTATTAATTTTTTTTGTATTGAAAAATTTCTATATTTTTATTAGGTTTTTCTTACTAAAGGTTTTAATGAATGATCTCTTTTTATTTTGTATGGTTATTTTGTTTTGATTTTCTCTTCTGCTTAATTTTAATTATGTTTTCATTAATTTTTGAAAATTTATCATGGTTTTTCGGGAGTCATGATAAAATATTTTATGCCGTTGTTTCAAAATGTTTAAAACGTATCCTAAAAAAAAAAAAAAAACAAACAAACAAACGTTATTTCAACATCTACACATGAACACTTTTCATTTTCAGGGTGTTTTTTGCACAACTTTTGCACAAAAAATTGGTTTTTATTGCCATTTTTAAAGCATATTTAAATTTACCCTAAAAAAAGTGTTATTCAGCGTCTAACACATTTCATTTTCGAGTTGATTTTTCATGTTTTTGGGGGATGTTTTAGCTATAGTTCCCGTTTTGAGCTTATAGTTCTCGTTTCAAAGTTTACATTGTTGTGCGACCCTGAGGGACACCTCTACACAACTTCCATAGGGAAGACAAGGCAGGGTAGTAGAGGGACTAGAGGAAATTTCTGTGCAATTTTTGAGAGAAGTAAGTCATGGTTGGGGGAAGTCACTGGGAGGAAATCTTTATGCAATATTTGGGAGTAGTGTAGGCTTAGGTCTTTGCGCAATGCGGGGTTCCAACAAGCAGGAAGGAGGCTTGATGATTGTCCTTACGAAGTGCACAGTTCAGATAGGAAGTGAGGTAGTTTCTACACAGCTTTGAGAAGGAAGACAAACTACTCACCTATGGGATTGCACAGCGCAATTGAACGGGAGGAAAACCTCAAGCACTTCACAATTCTAAACAACAGAGCAACACCACTGAGGGCTGAGACTATGTAGTGCAGCTCAGTTGGGGTCTGAGGAAGTTGTGTTGTGTTGTCAAGAGGTTTTCAAGAAAATGGCTAAGTGTGAGAGGCAAGTGAACTTGTGATGTCTCGACATTGTGATCACACACTTAGCATACTTCGAAACATGACAACACTAACCACATTGATAACATAGAAAAGCATGACCCTCTATGGGATTGTCTAGAGCTAAAAGTGACGAGTGCAACACTTGGGATAGACCTTTGGATGACCGTGACGACACTTGTGTGACAATGCTTACAACTTTCTATGTGAGTGCAATGGATGTTCACATAGCTAAGACAACCCAAACACACAAAGACAAGCCTTAGAAATCACCAGAACAAGATCATAAGCATGGAAAAGAAATAAAGATGCCAAAAGATGACAGTTGGTTAAGCAAGCAAAAGTGAGCAAGACACGTAGAGGAAACAAATGGAATGACTTTCAGTGCTTGCAACTATGCAAGTCATTGAAGACAAAATAATATGACAATGATAAGAAGCCCTTCAAGTTACACTAAGAGGTATATTTTAAAATATGTGCTTTGTTTTTTATACCTACCCTTAAAGGCAGATTGAACAGTTCAGGGAAACAATTGTGCAGTTTTAGGATGCAAGGAAAACTGGGAGAACGCATCTACACAATTTTAGGATGTACCGAAAACTGGGAATCTGAGGGACAAAACTGCATAGTTTCTGGAGACATTGTGTTTCTAGCTGAGGGAAGGACACTCAAGGAAACCACTGCGCAGTTTCGAATGCTAAAGGGGGTCGGGCATATTTCCCCTTGAAGTAAAACAAACTTCCCTTTGCATAACAACTAATAATCCCCATCCCAAATATGACACATATTGTAGAAAGATGAAAGCGTGAAAGACTCTTAAGATCGAAAAGGGGAGCTTGAGATCACCAAATTACCAATAAGTGACTAAGGAACGATTGATCATAGGATCCATAGTAGGCTCCAAAATTTGAGTACATGCCAAAATTTTGGAGGATGTTGCAACATCTATAACACTTGGTGACACACTGGTTGAATTCCAACTTCTCTCTATTGGTTCGTTTAGTGCAGGGCCTTGGTCCATTAGGGAGTATTGATGCATTGTGCAGATTACTTCGGCTTCCACACCTACACGATGGATAGACATGGTTCGCCTTGTACCAACTCAGTTGAGCACAACACAAGATTCAACTAGTTCACAGTGTTTCAGATTTGGAAGGGTAGTTTAGCTCTGGAGGTTAATATTTTCAAAGTATATTTTTTCATCTCTGGTGGTGCTCGACTACCAACAGGCTTGGACAGTGCCCCAATAGAGTTAAGCAGGAACACAAGCATTGCTCCACTGCCAGCAAGCCTAGACAATACCCCAATAGAGTTTATTTCTTCACCTCTCTGCATAGGAAGCCTTTTTCTTCTTTCTTCCTTGTTATTTTTGAAAGTGAAATGTTCATAGGCACTTATTTGTTTTTGGGGTGTAAGAGGGATCCCGAGTTTTTGAGTGTAGGAGAGGTTGTTTCTTCAGAGAAGTATGTAAATACCTCTAATTCAGGTTTTCTCATTTAGATTTTTCCCCTTCTCCATTTCTACAAGTTGGATAAGGTTAAACACACCAAAGAAGAAAACTAAGTATAGGCATGAGGTTTCCCAAATTGGACACAGGTTCATGTTTGCACCAAATCTGTCCTTACAGATGGATCGCATTTATGTCAGGACTTCATAGGCCAAATGTTACAACCAAACACAAGGAAGATAAACATAGAACTAGCCAAGGGATGCCATGCCATAAGACTCTTTGAACATCAACCACATACACATTCAGAAGCCAGGATGCAGGTTGAGGAACAACACTTATTCACATAGTGAAAGCAAATGAAAAATTGAACAAGGAAGGAAACAAAGCAAAAAGAAATAAGGCACAAAGCCATGAAACCAATATCAAAAGACAAAACAACAAGATGACTAAAGAAAACATATTGTAAAACTAGAATGAGGCAACTAGGATGAAATACAAGGAACGAGTGCAAGGAAAGGAAAACTAAGACACAACTGATCCTACTCCTATCCTAACATCTAGATGGTAAGGGTTATGTGTAATGAAATTTCTAGTGAAGCCACTGTAGTTGTTCCCAACCTGCATCCACAAAGATATGAACGATTATAATAGATAAAAGGTGATTTCGAAAAAAAAAAAACTTGAAAAATTTGCACATGGGAAGGAAGGTCTTGTCCGTCGGCAGAAAGACATGTCAAAACCACTACTTTTACCTAATGCACAGGCTTACCTCTTTGATGGATATCACCTTTCAACAAAAATTGAAAGCCTCTTACGAGTGCTTCCTTGTCTGCACTGAACATTTAGCAAGCACAAGGAAGGATTGAAAATTGTTGCCTGTAACAGAGATTTCCAAGTAAGATTGTTCCAACCATTAAGCAATTGGATCGTAAAATTCATAATGGCTTTCATGAAAGCCTCGTGATTTTTGAAAAGATAAATTTTTGATTGGAGAGATAGGATCATGCAGGGAATCTTATAAAGAAACATAAATCTGATCATTCTTGACGGTCATGCTGAGACAATGTAGACCTGCCATAGCCATCAGCGAAGGCTGAAGTGCCTCACCTACTTGACATAATTTTGAAGAGAGAGATGTTAAACAATGAATATAAAAGAGTGCAAAGCCACTATCAAGGGATGTCCTGATGGGAAAATGATATGCCGAATGACAGTTAACCAAGACAGAGTAATGATCAAATGAGCTAATTGAGACATCAGATTCCCAGTTTACAATGAACAAAGAGAAATCCATATGAACAATCTTGCGAACTCTCTGAACAATCAAACCAAGTTCGTTATGAGCTATATATAATGGACCACCTGCTTGCAACTGGTGACCAATTTCACAAGCATCATATTCATCACAAGAATTTAAAAAGGATGTTGGCACCATGAATGCATGAAACCAATTGAGGCAGGTGAATGGAGTGGAACTTGATTCGTGTGATAGCTTGTGTGTTCATCATTAGCAAGGGAGATCTCTAGTGTGATGAATGGGCATATTTGTAGTACAAGGTTCACAAGAAGGCTGAGGAGCTGACCATGAAGAGGGAAATTTGATAAATATGAATGCAGTAAAAGATAGTCTTTGAGATGATCAACTTCACAATTCCATGACTTCAAGAGAGATGAACATTCCCAACTCGAGTTTGACGTGAGAGATTTGCATGAAGATAGATTCGTTTAACAGATTCTAGAATTTGGTTATAAGTGAAATTTTGAAGATTTGAGTGATCACACCTGAAATACCATACATTTTTTACATGGGAATTCACATCGAGTGCAACCATGTAGATCGATAGATTGTGCATGAGAAACCAGATCTGATTTGTTTTGGGGGCTTACTAGAGTCTCTAAGCCTTGACATAACCATGAATAGATGTTGAAGTTCCTCAACTCCCTAGCACGTCCTAGAGCTTTCCAGAATTGCAGAATCACATTTTGAAGCTTGAACCAGATCATACATGGCTTTAGGGTGGCTGCTGTTGTTAATTTCAAAACTACCATTTGGATGGCAGCCATCTCTGTCACATGTTTTAACAACAATAAAATTTCTTAATTAAGGAGGTTCTTATGATGGTACTTCCAAATATGAATGAATTAGTGATCTTGCATGAGAAAGCTAATTTGACGGGTAGTCTTCATGCAACATAAGAAATGATGAGGGGTGGGAAGAGTCCTATGCGATTAGACTATTTTCAATTGTATCATGGAGAACCTCACCATCTTGTGTTAATCGAGGTTATATCTCATCAGATGAAGAAGCAAGAGAACATGGAGCATCTCTGCCACATGTAGATGTGTTACGAATGGTAGGACACAAGGGAAATTGAGGTGGAGAGGAAGTTTCGATTTGGATGTCTTCTTTGACCATAGCACATTCTAGATCTGAGTTAGAGTCTTCATGAGAAAATGAAAGATAACTTGATGTGCTTGGGTGTTTGTCATGGAACATGGAAGAATGGGAGCGATGACTACCCAAGGCTAGGGGTTGATTGAAAGAGTTAATTGTTTATGAGAGATTCTTTGGCGTAAATCACATAAAATGTCATTTGTCGATGCGTTTCGAACCAACCAGTGTGGTTCATCATCAGGACAAGTTGAAGGATCAGATCAAGCTTTGCATATTAAATAGTCAAAGTAGAACAACAAACGGCTATATAATAGCTAAATTTGACCAGGAGACGTTAAGGGCATGATCTATATTTTAATAATTAAGTTAATTTTAAAAAGTTAATTAGTTATATTCTTATTTAAAGGGAAAATAAATTAATTAATTTAAATTCGTAGTTAGTTGAAAAGTGAATAAATGAATTAATTTAATCTAATAGTTAGTTAAAAAATGATTAAATG
>APFE030061709.1:49285-101249 GCA_000404065.3 Pinus taeda | reverse complement strand
AAGCCTAGATAAAGAAGAAATGAATCCAACCATATCTTGTAATGCATTGGCTGGAATTACCACTCCTCAAACCATCAAGATAGAAGGACAATCAAGAAGAAAAAGGTAATAGTGTTGATTGATTCAGGAAGCACCCATAATTGTATTCATTATAAGGTAGAAAAAGAATTGAATTTCTTCCTATATCCACCACCAGAGTGTCAAGTTATGATTGCAAATGGAGGAACAATAAATTTCTCTGGAAAGTGCCATAATATCAAGCTATCCATGGGAGAATATGTATTGACAAGCCCAATGCTTTCCATTACAATGGGAGGTGCTCATGTTGTACTAGAAGCTCAATGGCTACAATCCCTGGGTACAATAGCTTTTAATTTTCAAGAACTTTTCATCAAATTTTCTACCGAAGGAAAGGAAGTTGAATTAAGGGGTATTGCAGGGAAACCATGAAAGATAATCAATTCTAATGTTATGACAAATCTTCTAAAAGAGGAGCAAGGAGGTGTAATTGCACAATTATGTTCACTAGATGTTTCCACATTGGAATCATCCATTTCTCCAGATCTCCAAAAAGTCTTGGACAATCATTCCAAGGTATTTGAGACTCCCAAAGGTCTCCCACCTATGTGTCATCATGATCATGATATTCATCTGATTCTAGGAAGTGTTCCTCCAAACATCAGGCTGTACAGATATCCCTATGCCCAAAAGAGTGAAATTGAACATATGGTTGTAGAAATGCTAGAGGCTGGTATAATTCAACCAAGTCAAGGTTCTTTCTCTCCTCTAGTAGTATTGGTGCACAAGAAGGATGTATCATGGCGAATGTGTCCAGATTATAGGGAACTAAACAAGCTCACTATTAAAGATAAGTTTCCCATTCTTGTCATTGATGAATTACTGGATGAATTGCATGGATCAATTTACCTAACCAAGTTGGATCTTCATTCAGGATATCATCAAATCAGAATGAAGATTGAAGACATTCTAAAAACAGCATTCAGAAATCATGAGGGCCATTATGAATTTTTGGTCATGCCTTTTGGCCTTACCAATGCACCTTCAACATTTCAAGGTTTGATGAATTCAATTTTCAAACCATTCCTTAGAAAATTTGTGTTAGTATTTTTTGATGATATACTAATCTACAACAAGTCTTGGAAGGATCATGTTGAACATGTTGACAGGGTGCTACAACTATTGGAGGAGAAACAATTATATGCAAAAAGATCCAAATGTTTCTTTGGAGTCCAAGAGGTGGAATATCTGGGTCATATTGTATCTCATGAAGGAGTTAAGGTAGACCCTAGCAAAATTAAATCCATTAAGGAATGGAAAATCCCCACACGCATAAAGAATCTGTGAGGATTTCTCGGGTTGACAGGGTATTATCGCAAGTTTGTTAAGAATTATGGGAGAATAGCAGCACCTCTAACAACATTATTGAAGAAAGATGCATTTTCATGGACTCCAGAAGCAACAAGGCCTTTGAACATCTTAAAGAGGCAATGTGCCAAGCACCGGTCTTAGCTACACCGGACATCAAAAAAACCTTTATTGTGGAATGTGATGCTTCAGGAAATGGAATTGGTGCTATTCTAATGCATGATGAAAGACCCATTGCTTTTGAAAGTCGTCCAATCAAAGGAAAGGTTTTACACAAAGCTATTTATGAGAAGGAAATGTTGGCAATACTCCATGCACTTAAGAAATGGCGACCCTATCTAATGGGAAGACAAACGATTCTTATGGAATTGCACACTTCTCCCTTAGGAGGGTACTCAAGATTTTTAAAAACTTACCACAGGGTTAAGAAGGAATTTTTTTGGGATGGCCTTAAATCAGATATTCAAAAGTTTGTGGTAAAATGTTTGGTTTGCCAACAAAATAAAGTTGAAACAATTAGGACACTGGGTCTATTACAACCTTTATCCATTCCAAGCTAACGTTGGGAGGAGGTTTCAATGGACTTTATCACAGGTTTACCCAAGTCTGAGGGAAAACCTTGGGTAAAAACATATTTTCTATATCATAATGACTACTGTTTTGTGCATGAAACCTATGTTTTTCTGTAACGCAATGACTCTTACTTCAATGCACATAATATTTCCAAGAAGCAAGCATGTGTTCTTGTTCTTGTATGACAAAGTTGATATGCATATTTTAAGAAAACAATCTTTCTTTTTTTCATCAATTCATGCACAAAACCCATCTACAAGTCTTTCGGGCCGCAAATCCTTACAGTCTTTAAATAAACAACATGGGCGATATATGCGTACAAATTCATGAGAACCCTTTCAAAAAAATTAATCTAATTAACTTTTCTCTTTTCCAAGAATATGATAATGTATGCAAAGACATTTCAATTCGAAATCTAATACAATGATGCATGCAATTAATATTTTCCTTTCGATAATTAACATAGAAATCTATTTCATGAATTTCAATATAATGGATATTATTATTGTACACATATTCCTATTAAGAGTCTATATGAATCATGCTAATATACCTAACGAAATTAATATTCTAAATTTCTCTCATAATTTCCTAGCAATCTTTTCTTTAATGGTAATAACTTATTTTCTTTCTCCTTTCATAAGAAAACTTTACATACATTATTTTCATGAAAAATATCATGATTTCTTTAATCTTTTTGTGTGCATGTTTGACATGTGTTTTCTTTCCTAGAAAAAAACATCCCTAACTTATCTCTTACCATGCAAATTTTCTTTCAGTAAAGTAATATGATTTCTTTATCTTTTACCACGCAATTTTCTTTCAATAAATTACTATCATTTATTCATGTTTTACCATAGAAAGTTCACATGCATTATTTATGAAAAGTAGTATGATTTCTTAAATATTTTTTGTGTACACGATTGACGTGAATTCTCTTATCAAGAGAAACAACATCCCTGCAATATATTTTTTTTAATAAAACAACATGGCTTTTTTATTTTTAATATGTATATTTATTATGCATGTTTTTAGAAAATTATTCAATGGAAACTATGTAAAACCTTCCAATGAAATAATTAATTCCTCTACAAGAAAATCCCTGCGCAACTTTCAAGGGTTTAGAGAAATATTTACAAATAATAAAATAACCTATCATTTCTTGCACAAAACACATGAAATTTCTTTCCAAATAAAGCCATGGTTACTTATATTTTGTTCACAATAACCATGAAATCGCATACTTCATGTTCAGGAATACCTTTCGTTGGAATCACAACATTCCTCACCAAATTTGTGACAATCAATGCCTCAATACTTCACATGATGAAAAATCTAGTAGATGAAGATGAAAGTCATTTTTCCAATTTACGAGTGACTTTAAAGAACTTGTAAAAATTTCCTTATCTTAGTGATTTATCAGTTCCTTTGTTTCATTCAAATTAGTTTCCAACTAAATGATAACGGTTCTTGTTTAAACCCATTTCGTTAAACATCGTAAAAATAATATTTTCCATTGTTAATGTAAATGTAAATGTAGTTTATATGGATATTACGTACTTCCTTCTTTGAAGTAAACATAATCATCGGTGTTTATTATTAACTTGTACTCATGATATAATGATATGAGCAACAAGAAGAGAAACCTTTCCCTTTAAAATTAATGATTTTATTTCTAGGCAATATCAATAAGAAAAAAAATACAATAACATTTATCAATAGTCATAAGCATTTAGAACTAAAAAAATATGCAAGTTCTACTTTCCATCAACTAGCCATTATTCAATTTTTTAGAGATAGAAACAAAATATATATACCAAGTTTCCATTACTTACCAAGTACTCCTGAAAATCATCATCACCTTACACAATAATTTGCAATTGTAGGTGGTTTCATAGCCCCCATGGAAAGAACCCTATAATATATGACCAAAAAATTCATCATAGTCACATTAGTCACAACATTTTTAATGAAATGAAACACTTTTAAATATCAATCATTCATGCAATGTTAATATATATTTTTACCACAATACTTGATCCAAAATGAATCCAAATACCCTCTAAGTCTTCAAAACTCGCTTGAAAGGTCAAAACAATCGCATGAGAAAACCTTCATAAAACAGTGGAAAACACTATCGAAACACAAAAACACCAAGAAAACAGTGGAAAACAGGCTTATCGGTGGTCAAAAGAGTGATTCACAGGAGCCGTTGAATTTGGCCGATCAGTGGTCCAGATCTGATCGAAAAATCACAATCAACAAAGGCTATCAGAGGCGGCTATATGGGAAGCGTGACATCGGACAACATGATCAAACGAGAGTCATTGATCTATGCGCACAGATCAACAATCCAGAGTCAATCATGCTATCACATCAACAATCGCATAAATAAATAATTAAATAATAATATAAATATATAATAATAAATATATATATATATATAATATATATATATAGATATATATATATATATAATGGACTACACGCCCTGGGAGCAACAACATGCAATTACGATATTGCAATATTGCATCGGAGCTAAGCATAGGAGCGAGGCCGATTATGACTAACACTGTGATAGACCGGACTCGAAAAAAATATAAATGTTATTTGATAAGATTTGATATCCATCAAATGGCATTTTTAATGTATTTTCGTGTATTTCATTTATTAAACAAAATACAAGGGGAGTGCCAATGCGATGAAAAGTGGACTCGAAAGGGTTTGGGAATTAAAGTGAATAATATTTCAAATCTACCCAAAGCCATTTTTAAGGGATTTTTCAGTGGTTTAATGTATTTTCCAAATGCAAAGGAAATCCACGAAACAAGTGGGATTTCAGGAGGACCAAAAGCGGTAAGTGGTTTGGGTCGGGCTCCACCTGAGCCCATACATTAGCTACCACGTGTCCAGGTCAAGGAGAGAGAAAATCAGCCTTACCAGGTAGCTAACCCCGGTATGAAAGGGCCACTCAAAATGAAACACTGTCGTTGGATCTAGGAGACCCCAAATCAATGGTGGAGATGTGAAGTTGACATAAAGGAGGATCCAATAGGAGTATAAGGTAGAATTATGGATATTTGAAGTCTGATGAACAGTGTTTGGTGGAATTTTCCTGTGTTTGAACGTATTTCTCTGTGTAAACACAGAACAACAATTTTGAAGGATTTCAAAGGCCTGATGACCTATTATGTTACATAATAGGTGGCTACCATCCCTGGAAACATTTAGCAATGATTGCTAATGCTCAGAGGGGGATCTATGCGGATAGAGGTCGGGAAGCTAGAGAGCCCGAGAAGGCAAAATGATTAGATAGTGCTGATTAGATTTAAAGCCATAGACTGACAGAAACAAAGACATGTCATATTGGAGGCAGTGGTGAGAAAGAATAGAGACAGAGACAGAGGGTTATAGAGAGAGTGTGTGTACTCAGAGAGGCTTGAGGTGTTCAAGAAAAACTCTTGATGTTGTATATATTGTGCGTTGAGACACAAATTGAGCACATACTATTGTAAAAATCTATTTTTGAGGACATAATAAAGAGGTCACCACTGAAGGCTAGACCAGGAGATGTAGCCGAAGCGTGTTGGGTGAACTCCATATTAAACTTGCTATGTTTATGTGTTTTGTCTATTATCTTTCACTAGCTGCTTCATTGTCTATGTATTTTGCAATCTTATCAATCCATTGCATAAAGTAACATAGGCATATCCATGCACATGAGTCTATAATACCTTAATAATTGTCTAAGATCTCATTTTCAGATCGAGCGGTATTAGAGCTTTAGGTTGCTAAGGTTAGACACGGTTGTGCTAGATTATTGAATGCTAACTAGGTCAAAGCTCAAACTAGGAGAAGGAGAATAGGTTGAGACTAACCCAAAAATTGGAAGAGTTTATCCCAAGAGGAAAATGATAGAAGAAATTCCCTTGGAATTAGACTCTTAGTTCATGGATAGTTTCATGACCATGAGAACCATGGTAGAAGAAAGTTACTGAGAATTTAAGAAAGGCTGAAGGGAAAGCCTCACCATCTGAAATAGGCAAAGGAGTAGAGGAACCTCTTCTAGTTGCCCATTCATAAGGCAAAGGGAAAGGGGAAGAGCCTCCTCCATTAACACCTCCTCTAGCCTTGAAAATAAAAATAAGAAGACTTATGTGATTAAATTAGATGTAAAATTTGATTGGCCAATATATGATGGAGAATTAAATGCAGAAAAGCTACATAAATGGATTAGACAGATTGATGTATATTTTAGGGTCCAAAACATTGATTCAGAAAGGAGAAAGATTTAGTTGGCTAGCCTTCGCCTTGGAGGAACTGCCCTAGTGTGGTGGGAAGGCAGGACACAAGCTGATTTGAAGAAGCATGGTAAAATTATTTCTACCTAGAGTGAATTTGTTTCTACCATTAAAAAAACAATTCTATCCACTGGCTTATATGTAGCAAGCCATGATAAGTTGGCAAACTCTTCGTGAATTAAAGAGGCAAAGTGTACAAAGCTATACCCAGGAATTTAGAAAAAGAGCTTTAATTCTAGGCATTTCTCTAGACTCACCTAAAACTTTGCTGAAGTATATAGGTGTTCTTCATAGCTATTTGAGGCACACCATTCTCATGTTTAACCCTACTAGCATAGATGAGGAATCCATTCAGACTACACATCTAGAGGCTAGAGGCAAGAATGTGAACCCAAAGATTTGGGAATCATCAAAACCCACTGCAAGTAGGAACAATGAAAAGAGGAAACATAAATGGAAAGAGAGGAAGGTAAACATTGTACAGAAAAACAAACCTTCATGCTCTCACTATAAGTAGGATGGACATGATGATGAACATTGTTTGTCTTTGCATCCAGAGTTGAAACCCAAGAAGTTTGATGAAAAGAAGAAGAAGATTGTTACTGCTATACAGAAAGATTTGGGGTCAAACCCAAGTGATGAAACAACAATCACAATGATAGGTATAAAAGGTAAAAATTCTGAAGCATCTACTAATAATTCCGCACATACTATTGAAGGAAATGAGAGGAAAAGGCATGAGATTTTTCATATTAGAGTTATTTCCAAGCATCAAGATATTGATACTTTATTTGATAGTGGCTCACAAGAAAACTTGATTTCTGAAGCAATTGTAAAGAAGTTAGGATTACTAAGCACACCTCACAAGAAGCCATATCCATTAGGTTGGGTATGTGATAAAGCAAAGCTACAAGTGACTAGGCACTGTAAACTTTTTTTTTTTTTAGGTCAGCATTTGTAGATGAGGTTGAGTTAGAAATCGTTCCCTTGGATATATGTGGAATTGTTTTAGGAAGTCCTTACTTGTATGATAGAAAAGCCATTTTCTATAGAGAGAAAATAAGTATCAACTTAACAAACATGGAATAGAATATATTGTAAGAGCCCATAAACTCAAAAATAATTACACTCTCATAAACTCAGGGAAGATGAAAAGAATTGTAAATTCATGCAAGCAATTTTTATTGATGGTTGTAAAGGAAAAGAACCCTGATAAAACCAATATATCTGAAGGTTGTGATGCTAAACAAAAAGCTGATTTGGAAAAAGTTCTTTCATAATATGATATCCTATTTCAAGAACCTAAAGGTCTGCCGCCCAAAAGGGAAGTTGTAGATGAAATTAATTTTCAACAAGATGCTCCATTGCCTAACATCAGAATGTATAGGTTATCCACTTTAGAGAATGCAAAGATCAAGAAGAAGGTACAAGATTTTCCCAATAAAGGGTTCATAAGACCAATCATATCACCATGCAGATCTCCAATCATGTTGGTGACAAAGAAAGATGGTTCATGGAGGATGTGCACTGATTATAGAGCATTGAGTAAAATAACAATCAAGAATCATTATCCTCTTCCTCGTATTGATGATCTAGTGGACCAGCTGAAAGAAGTTGTTTACTTTTCCAAGTTAGACTTGCATAGTGGATACCATCAGGTCAAAGTAGTGGAACAAGATGCATGGAAGACTTCTTTCAAAACAAAGCAAGGGCTATATGAATGGCTAGTTATGCCTTTTGGCTTAACTAATGCTCCTGCCACTTTCATGAGAGTTATGAATGATGTACTCATGCCTTTTATTGATCATTTTGTAATTGCATATTTAGATGACATTTTTGTTTTTAGTAAAACATGGGAAGAACATTTGAAGCACATAAATCATACTCTAGATGTTTTGAAAAGAGAAAATCGCTATGTTAAGTGATCAAAATGTGAATTTGGCAAAACATCTTTAAATTATTTGGGTCATTTTGTAGGGGGTGGTGAATTGAAGATAGATCCCTCTAAGGTTGAAGCCATTGTGAATTGAACTAAACCCAAATCTACTACAGAAGTTAGGAGCTTCCTAGGAGCAAAAAAATATTGGAGAAAGTTTATTGCTAACTTTTCCTTGATTGCATCTCCCTTACATGCTTTGACGGGATTGAACAAGGTGTTTCAGTGGGGAGGCAAATAGTAGAAAGCCTTCAACACCTTGAAAGAAAAAATTAGTATAGCACCAGTACTAGCATTTCCAAATCTTCAAGGACCATTTGATATTGAAACAAATGCCAGTGACTATGCCATGGGAGTAGTGTTGATGCAACATGGTAAACCCATATGTTATCATTATGAGAAATTTAATTCTGCAGTAGTTAACTATCCTACATATGATAAAGAATTGTATGCATTAGTATAGAGTGTGAAAAAGTGGAAACATTACTTAATGGGCAAAGAAACAGTTATACAGACGGATCATCAACCACTTCAGTATTTGCACTCAAAAACTAAATTGCAGCAATCAAGACACTATAGGTGGATGGGTTTCCTATAGCAGTTTCATCTAGTCTTCAAATATAAGAAAGGAATACACAATAAAGTTGCAGATATGTTTTCCAGACCAATCATAAATGCATCTACTATACTTAAGCATAATTCAGTATTGCATGAAAGCTACATTGAACAATATGCTCAAGATGTAGATTTTAAAGATGTATATGCAACTTTAAGTCATGGAAAACAAGTAGAAGAATTGGATTATCATGTCAAGGACCAAATCTTGTATCATTTGGGAAAGTTATGCATTACTCAAACTAAAAGAGTTAAGATAATCCGACAAGCACATACTTTTCTAATATCAGGTCATTTTGGTGTAAGTAAAACAGTTGCACAGCCGCAAAGATTTTGCTATTGGCCAAGAATGCATGAGACGGTTTTTAGATATATTAAAGGGTGTACCATGTGTGCTAAAGCAAGCCCAACAATAGAAATATATGCTTTTATACTCCACTTCCAGTTCCTTCTCGTCCTTGGGAAAGTGTTTCCATGGACTTTGTTGGGGGAATGCCAAAATGTAGAAAAGGTCATGAGTATTTATATGTTATTGTGGACAGGTTTAGAAAAATGTGTATTTTAATACCTTGTAAAAAGCAGATTACAGCTGAACAAACAATGAAGTTGTTCTTTCAGCATGTCTAGGTGCATTTTGAGTTACCCACTTCCATTGTAACTGATCAAGATTCCTGATTTGTTGGGAAGTTTTCGTCAAGTCTGTGGCAATTGATGGACACCAGACTGAAGAAGAGCACAGCCTTTCATCCATAAATAGATGGCCAAACAGAGTGGCAACAAGACAGTGGTCCAGTTGCTCAGGGGCTATTGCAGCAAACATCTCAATCTTTGGGATGAACATTTGTGTTATGTGCAACATGCTTACAAATGTGCTAAACATTCTTCTACACAAAGATCTCCTTTCAAGATTTGTTTTAGTTTTACACCAAAGTCTCCCTTGGATTTTTCCTTCAGTAAAGACATAGCGGTTGATGGACACAGTGATGTGGACAAAGTAACCAAGTTCATTGAACAGATCCAAGAAATTTAGTGGGCAATGCAGGAATAGTTGTAACAGAGCCAGGCCAAGTACAAGGCATGGCATGATAAGCATCGAATTGAGCATAGCTTCCAAGTTGGTGATCAAGTCTGGCTTTACATTATCAAAGGCAAAATTCAAGGTGAAGGTAAGAAACTGAAGCCAATAAGGTATGGGCTTTTCAAGATACTTGAGAAAATTGGTGAGAATGCTTTGCACCTTGATTTACTAGCTTACATGCACATCTATTCAGTAGTTAATGTAGAGAACCTGAGACTACTTGAACCTTCATTAGTTGAAGTTCCTAAAGAGCAAAGTTAGTTGCCTTTTATTGATGATTTGTTGCCTAAATATTTCAATGAGTTGCAAGAAGATACAGTTCTGGATAGAAAGGTGAGAACTACGGATAGAGGGAATGTCGAGTACCAAAGAATTGGACTCAAAGGTTCAAAACCGAGCAGTGCACGATGGATGGAAATTAGGCAAGTGAGGGAGTTGTATCCTCACTTGATTGATGCTTAAAAAATATCTTTTGGTGGTACAAAAGCCTTTTTCAGTGGGAAGGCATGATCCAAAATGGATCCATATACCCTCTAAGTCTTCAATAATTTCTTAAAATATCAAAACAATCACATGAGAAAGCCTTCATAAAATAGCAAAAACCACTATCGGGACCCAAAAACAGGAAGAAAACAGTGGAAAACAGACTTATCGATAATCAAAGGAATGATGCATAGGAGCCGTCGGATCAGGCTGATCAATGGTCCAGATTCGATTAGCAAATTGCAATCGGTAAAGACTATCAGAGGCTATCGGAGGCGGCTCTATGGGAAGCGCAATAACGAGCAACGCAATCAAATGAGAGCCATTGATCTATGTGCACAGATCAACATTCCAAAGTCAATCACACTATCGCATCATCACACCACACAACACACACACACAGAATATATATATATATATATATATATATATATATATATATATATATATATATAGAGAGAGAGAGAGAGAGAGAGAGAGAGAAGAGAGAGAGATTGGACTTAACCACAGCCCCGAGAGGATCAGGGACATGGGATTGCGATATCGCAATATCGCATCGAAGCTAGGTATAGGTGTGTGGCCAATTATAACTAACACTATGATAGACCGAACCTGATAAAAATATAAAAATTCTTTCATAAGATTTGAGATCCGTCAAATGGAATTTTTAATGTATTTTCATATATTTTGTTTATTAAATGAAATACAAGGGGCGCGCCAATGCGATGAGAAGGTGACCTGAAATGGTTTGGGAATGTGTTCGGCCCCTATAATACTAGTGATTACCCCATTACTATTGTAGTTATACCCATTATTAATATTGTTGTGCCCCTATTTCCCCCATATTTTTATTACTGTGCCCCATAGAATCCCTCTATTATTATTTTTGTGGCTTTATATTATTATTGTTAGGTCGGTAGGTTTATATTGTGACTCCTTAGACTCCTATATATAGAAAGGAGGTTTTGTCATTTGAATTATCCCAAGAATTATTCATTTATGTAATGTAAAGGAGGTTTCCCCCTCGAAGAGGCTGAATTCTAAGGCGTTGATCTATCTTTTCTATCTTTTCTTGAGCTGGTTTCATAACATTTGGTATCAGAGCTTTGGATTGTAGGGTTTCGCTGCTCCAAACAGGTCATCATGGAATTTTCGCTATAAATTTTTTTCTGTGACATTTCAGAAGTCGTAAGAAAAACCCATTTGAGAAGAGATCATGTTGAACCTTGGGTCCGAACTTCAGAGCTTTTCACGAAATACTTCCAGAGATATGATCTAAGGAAGTTGGTATTTTTGCAGACTCCTAAATTACATTACAAACAGGTGACCTCAGGAAAATCGTCATAACTTTCTCGCTGGGGATCGGATTAAAATTTAGTAAGAAGGTACAGAAAGAGGACAGATTGTAGTTTCTTGTATGCATTTTTCAAATCCAAATGTCGAAACATTGACTCGTGGCACGTCGTACAAGTTCTCTCTACTGAACTAGTCGATAATCAAGTCACTGCGGGAGATTTCACATAACTCTTCCTTGGAGAAACCAATTTGGGTCAGACTTGTGGCATTGGAAAGAGGATATAGAGGGCTACTATAGATCACAAATTCAGAACTAGATGATTTGAAGGTACAAAGATACATCAGAGGCAATATCAAGCTCCTACAAAGTGAAAAAAGGTGTGTAGATTTTCTTAAATTTTTGCTTAAGCTTGGTTTGAAAATTTATTTTGAAGGAATTCAAAGGGCATAATAGAGCATTATTATCGGTAACTGATGCCTTGAGGGAAGAAAATGCAAACACCTAGTAAGGAGCCTAGAAGCTCTAGCATGACTCATGAAGAAGAAGAAGAAATGCTATATGATATATCAAAATTACAAGAACAAGTGCAACAAGTGTCACTTGCACAAAAAGCAACAGAATCTAAGGTGGATGGTTTAAGGAAAGATGTAGAAGCTAAGATGGATGGTTTAAAGAAAGGCGTAGAAGCTAAAATTGATGGCATGGATGATAAGATGGAAGAATTGAAGATAAATATGAATAAGTTGCTACAAGAAATGGTCAATAAGGGTGAAAGGGTATTAAAGGAAACTCATGATGAGAACAAAAGAAATGTTAATCATGATTACATAGACTCTAATGTTGGATCGAAGACTCACCATATTCCAAAAATCGATATGAGGAAGTTTGATGGCAAGGATCCTGCCACATGGATATTACAGATGGAGCAATTCTTCGATCTCAATAATGTGCAAAACACACAAAAGGTACGTATGGCAACTTTATATTTGGAACCAAATCAGTTTGTATGGTATCAATGGCTTTGCTCTCGTAAACAATTTATCACTGGGGAAATTTTTACGGAAGAATTGATAGCACATTATGAGGATACAAAAAGCAACACTTTTTTTAGCCAATTGATAAGTCTCAAACAAAAGGGTTCAATAATGGAGCACATTGAGGAGTTCCAAAAATTGAACATAAGGGTAAAAAATATTCCTGAGGAGCATAGGATTGATGTGTTCATAGGGACTTTAAAGGATAATATCCAACATGATGTTCGCCTTTGGGAACCTGATTCATTAGAGAAGGCATTCAGGTTAGCAAGAAAAATGGAAAGCAAAATTATGGCGACCAAGAAGCATACCACTCACAACTATAATGATGGAAGTGTTGTCCCTAGTCTTCCACAATGTATAAGGTTGACACCACAACAATTGGAAGAAAAAAGAGCAAAAGGGCTTTGTTACAGTTGTGATAGTAAATACACTAAAGGTCATAAGTGTGCTGAGAAGAAATTATTCTACATAGATTGTGAAGAGGAAGAAGAAAAGGAGCAAGAAGGTCAAAAGAAGAGGATATACTCCAGGAACAAAGCCTAGATGAAGAACAAATTAATCCGACCATATCTTATAATGCATTGGAAGGAATTACCACTCCTCAAACCATCAAGATAGAAGGACAAATCAAGAAGAAAAAGGTAATAGTGTTGATTGATTCAGGAAGTACCCACAATTTTATTCATTGTAAGGTAGCAAAAGAATTGAATTGCTTCCTATATCCAGCACCAGAGTGTCAAGTGATGATTGGAAATGGAGGAACAATAAATTGCTCTGGAAAATGCCATAATGTCAAGCTATCCATGGGAGAATATGTATTGACTAGCCCAATGCTTTCCATTCCAATGGGAGGTGCTGATGTTGTACTAGGAGTCCAATGGCTACAATCCTTGGGTACAATAGCATTTAATTTTCAAGAACTTTTCATCAAATTTTCTACGGAAGGAAAGGAAGTTGAATTAAGGGGTATTGCAGGGAAACCAGGAAAGATAATCAGCTCTAATGGTATGACAAAGCTTCTAAAAAAGGAGCAAAGAGGTGTAATTTCACAATTATGTTCGCTAGATGTTTCCACATCGGAATCATCTATTTATCCAGATCTCCAAAAAGTCCTTGACAATCATTCCAAGGTATTTGAGACTCCCAAAGGTCTCCCACCTATGCGTGATCATGATCATACTATTCATCTGATTCCAGGAAGTGTTCCTCCAAACATAAGGCCGTACATATATCCCTATGTCCAAAATGAATAATATTTCAAATCCACCTAAAGCCATTTTTACGAGATTTTTTAGTGGTTTAATGTATTTTCCAAATGCAAATGAAATCCACGAAACAAGTGGGATTTTTGGAGGACCAAAAGTGGTAAGTGGTTTGGGCTGGGCTCTGCCCGAGCCCATACATTGGCTGTCACGTGTCCAGGCCGAGGAGAGAGAAAACTACCCTTATCAGGTGGTTAACCCTCGTATGAAAGGGCCACCTGAAATGAACCACAACTATTGGATCTGGGAGATCCCAGATCAATGGTGGAGATGCGATGTTGACATAAAGGCAAATCCAATAGGAGTATAAGGAGGAATTATGGATATTCGAAGTCCGATGAACAATGTTTGGTGAAATTTTCCTTTGTTTGAATGTATTTATCTGTGTAAACACGGAACAACAATTTTGAAGGATTTCGAAGGCCCGATGACCTATTCCGCTAAAGAACAGGTGGCCACCATCCCTGGAAGCATTTAACAATGATTGCTAATGCTCAGAGGGGGATCTGGGTGGACAGAGGTCGGGAAGCCAGAGAGTCCAATAAGATGAAATGAGCAGACAATTCCAATTGGATTTAAAGTCATAGAATGACAGAAACAAAGACACGCAGTATTGGAGGCAATGCTGAGATAGAATAGAGACAGTGACAGAGGGTGATAGAGAGAGTGTGTGTACTCAAGGAGGCTTGATGGGTTCACACAAAACTCTTGTTGTTATATATGTTGCGTGTTGACACTCAAATTGGGCTCATACTATTGGAAAACTCTATTTTTGAAGACATAATAGAGAGGTCACCACTGAAGGCTAGACCAGGAGATGTAGCCTAGGAGTGTTGGGTGAACTCCATACTAAACTTGTTGTGTTTATGTGTGTTGTCTATTATGTTTCTCTAACTGCTTCATTGTCTACGTATTTCACAATCTTATCGATCCATTTCACAAAGTAACATAGGCATATCCATGCACATGAGTCTGTAATACCTTAATAATTGTCTAAGATCTCATTTTCAGATCAATACTTCCACAAGTACTCAGAGAGCACTGACCCTTTAATCATCAAATTCATAATTCACTGCATCGTGTGTACGTTGTCTTATCTTCCACTAAATAGATACATAGAGTACCTCTAAAATTACTGGGAGAGTACCTAGCTCTATAATAATAATAATAATCGATAACTGCATCAGGTGCATTATGTCTTAGCCCCTGCTAAAGACAATAACAATATTGTTAATACAATAAGGAACTTACACTTTCATTAATTCCTTTCTGAGCATTAGGATCCTTTCTTTTGAATATGTACATAAAATATTTACACAATCATATAGAAAATGCATTTTAATATAATACACAACTAATTAGTTAACTTATTCAGCTATGAGAACCATATTGTGGAAAATAATTCTCCTCCCAACCAATGGGAACTGGTTTCTACCCCCAGGTCAAGTCATTTTCACATATAGATAGTTCTCCAACAAAGACCATACCAGGTCCAGTCTAGGATTCCACTGGCCAACTAGCTCAAGAATTCCAATTATTACACAGGCTCCAATAAAGGATTCCTCTTGGCAACATCCTGCCTATTCTTCCGACAGTGTCCTATACTTATTTATAGAAAAAACCATATATAAATTAAAATTAAATCAATAAGAACATTTACTTACATCATGTATTCATACTTGACCCTCAACATGGGTCTGCAATATCTAAATTGACAGGAAACATAACTAGCATAGATGTGGTATATATTCTAATTTTCCAAATAACACAATCAACCAAATTATAAAATTATGCTTTCTCATTTATGATTGCATTTCACATTGCAATGTTTTACCCTCACAGTTCTCATGTTCACATTAAGCTACCCCTAATTAATCCCTTCAACAACATTATTCATAAATATGCATTGTTTAAACAAGTATTCACTTTTCCAACTATTTTAGTTTCATGCATACAATATTTTCATGCATAAAAGTATATAGAAATACCCATTAATGTGTATATGTCAATAACATTTATGGTAACAATCCAAAAATTTCCAATTCCCATAGTGTATTGTCACTAGCAGACTTGTAAATGAACTAACTACAATAAGCACCTGTTTAAAACTTGAAATAAGCTTAAATCAAATCCAATTAATGCATATCATCTTTAATAGTTAATCATGAAACACTAACTAATAAATTCTACCAACCATGTTAATGTAGTCATGACAAGACTCAATCAATGACTAACTATTACAGTCAATTTTCACTACTCGGCTCATTTCTTATTTCTAACATCTAAAGGGGTTTTTCCAATGTCCTTTTAAAACACTTTATCATCATATTCAAGGACATTCTCCATATTTTACATTCATGCATTCACTAATTTGAAAAGTAGTGCATTGTAAGGTTAGTCATATCAATTAAATGTATCATTAATATTTCAATATTTTCAATGGTTGGTAATCAATTTTCACTTTCACTAGCGAGTGCTCAAGATTGTTCATAGGTGCAACAGAGGTTTTATTGTCTTTTATCCTCATCAATATTTAATTGTCATGACCACATTTTTGCAGTAGACTTTATTACTTATTACTCTTCAATGCAATTATAAACATGCATCATGCATCTAAGGTTAAAATTAGTCTACTGCATATATCGATATGTAATTTCCCTATAATCATACCTCAGTTATTTCCCACTAGTATTTTACCTCAACATATTTTCCTCTTAGTTAGAAAACTTTTACATACTTTACCCACAAGAAACTATCGAAATTCCTACTCCAGATTCCTCATTAACGAGTAAATAGAATCTTCATCATTACATAGGATAACTTTAGTAAGGGAATACAACTTACATAACAATTAACAACCACTGTTGTAGTATATTAACAAAAAAATTCTTCTGTAACCTTGCACCAATTCTATTATTCCTTTAAATCATTTAGTTAATCATTTTCTTAATAATATAAATGTCACATCATGAAAAGAATCAATATCATAAAAATGACACAATAGAGAACCACATCATTAGCGACTTATATACCTTGGAAATGCTATAGGGTGAAACCAAAAAATGTTTGATGTTATTACTAAATGCTCATGAGGGTATTCACCCCTCACTCAATGGTTGTAAGGGAGTCCATCCCTTGACTATTGTGATAAAATATTACAAAGAATATCATCTCAAACATAACTTGGTATAATCTATTACAATCATCATGACATCATTTACCCACAAACCATTGAGCATTGTGTCTTTACAGCCTAATTCTTGCTATCAATGGATTATATTGCAATCGACATTCATTTAATCTACATAGGCCACTAACTTATTACATGCAATAATGGTAACTTAATCTATATTTATATGTCACAACCTCTTCTTACTACTATTATTGTTAGAAATCTTTCATATCATGATTAAATCAAGTATTAATCAGACTAATTCATAAATTTATATTAGTACTGCTTCACCATCTATTCATGAATATTCAAGAAATAAAAAAATATCATCACATGCCTCCTTTAACAACAATTCATATACATTAGTTATAATCATATAACTATCAACACATTTCTATAAACAAATACACATTAACTAATATTCCCCTCACATAAGTACACATTCTCACAAGAAAAATCATTACAATTGTCTAGACATTCCTTTAAAGGAAACTAACACGTCAGTTATGATCTTCATGCATGCAAATTACATAACTTTATCAAAATAACTGCCCCTTCAACCATTATTTTTGGTGCATGAAAATACATAAAGAAATCTAACACAATGAATGTTATACTTTCCAAACGAATCTTCCCAAAAGAATGCAATATAGCATAACAAATACAATGTTTTGATTTTCCAAAAGTATATACGGAATATATATATATATATATAGTATATATATAGTATAATATATAATATATATTCCAAGGAAACCAACACAATGCTATGGCTTTTGTGCATGTAATTCGTCTTATTTCCCAAAGAATATTTTCCAATGTAGGGTAACACAACATGATATCATTTCCCATATAGAAATGTATGTATATTCTTTCCAATGAAAGCTAATATAGATCTTGCATTCATATACATGATATTATTCCAAAAGAAACTAACATAACAATTATGATAGAATAAAAATAATCACATATAATTTTTTCTAAACAAATATAGCTCAATAGTTCTTCTATCCATTCAAAGAACATATCTCTATAACACAATGACTATTCTTTGTGCATGCAAGATCTTATTGTAATAGCCCTCCATTACTGTACACAAAACATATTCCCTATGCTAGAATTCTACCATCATTAACTATTATTTTTATGTAAACAAATACATATTTCTCTTTCAAGAGGAAGTCAATATAACCTTGTTTCTCTATCTTTATACATGAAAGTTTGTCATTGTTCCCTTTTCAATAAATAACCATATTTTATGCATAAAACATAGGCAACAACAACAATGTTAAATTACTCTTTTATGCTCCTAAATCAAAAAATTAACACAATTCATCTAGCTAGGTAATCTTTGCAAGAGTACTATTTTCAAGAAAATTAACATGATATATTTCTTTATCTATACGCAAAAACATATTTTCCATATCACAATGACTACACTTTTGTGCATGGAACATGTGCTTTTTTCTAACATGATGAATCTTACTTCAATGCACATAATATTTTCAAGACACAAGCACATGTTCTTGCTCTATGAACAAGGTTGATATGCATCTTTTAAGAAAACAACATTTATTTTTTTTCCATTAGCTCATGCACAAAAACTCTATGAAGTCTTTTTGTACTCGAATCCTTGTCATCTTTAAATAAACAATATGGGTAATATATGCATACAAATTCATGAAATCCCTTCCAAAAAAATTAATATAATTAAGTTTTCTCTTTTCGAGTAATCTGATAATGTATGAAAAGACATTTCACTTCGAAATCTAATACAATGTTGCATGCAATTAATATTTATTTTCAAGAATTAACATAGAAATTTATTTCAAGAATTACAATATAATGGACATTATTATTGTAAACATATTGTTATTAAGAGTCTATATGAATCATTTTAATATCTCTGAGGAAATTAGTAATCTAATTTTCTCTCATAATTTCTTGAAAATCTTTTCTTTAATGGAATACCTTAATTTATTTCTCTCTACATAAGAAAACATTACATTTATTCTTTTCATGAAAAATATCACGATTTATTTAATCTTTTAGTGTGCATGTTTGACATGTGTTTTATTTCCAAGAAAACAACATCCCTAACTTATCTTTTACTGTGTGATTTTTCTTTTAGTAAAGTAATATGATTTTTTTATTTTAACCATGCAATTTTATTTCAAGAAAGTAATATTGTTTCTTTGTCTTTTACAATTGAAAGTTCACATCCACTCTTTATGAAAAGTAGTATGAATCCTTAAATCTTTTTGTGTGAAAGATTCATGCACATTTTATTTTCAAGAGAAGCAACATCTCAATACATATTTTTAATAAAATAACATGGTTTCTTTATTTTTAATATGTAAATTTCTCATGCATGTTTTTACAAAATTATTTCATTATAGAACCTTCCAATGAAATAATTAATTCCACTACACAAAAATCCCTGCAACTTTCAGGAGTCTAGAGAAATATTTCCAATTAATAAAATTACCTACAATTTCTTAAATAAGACACATGAAATTTATTTCCAAAGAAATTCATGGTTACTTATCTTTTGTGTGCAATAACCATGAAGACCCATGTGCATATTGATGAGCCTCAATATTGCAACAAGAATGTTGCAACTCCTAAGGCTACCAACTTTAATTATCAAATCAGGGTTTGTACAAACTTAAGAGGTATCGAAACTATATGTGAAGCATAGAATGTGTCCTTCCTTTGCTCTTATTATGTACTGGAGTGCATATAATGAAACCAAATCATAAACCAATTGCAAAAAATGAAATGCTTGAAAAAGAAACCTTAACCTATTGCAAGAAAGAAAATACAAGGAAAGAAACATTTTCTAATTTCATGAACTAAATGACAAGAATTACATTTGAAATGTTTAAGATCCATTAACAGATTCCATTGGATGTGGCAATCGAGAAAATCATCATTGTATTATCCAATTCATAAATTTGTCCATTAACCCAAAGCGCTGAGATGTTTTGCATGGGTAAAAATGCAAGTCCTAAGAGGTTTTTATCCCTCCTCAACCATTTATTTAGACCTAAGGGGTCATGATTCAACCCTAATGGACCAAAACTAGTTTTTTTGAGAAAACATAGGTGAGTATACACACGCTAGAAGAGTACTACAGGAAACTACAAGATGTTACAAATTTACTATAGGATTTTAAAATTCATCAAATGACGAAGAAAATCAAATAAAAATTGGATGCGAATTTTTTTTATATTTACTAGGATGTATGAGGTTTCCATTACAAGTGAAATTACTCAAAAATGCCTCTGTTAGCCCATGTTAAAAAGTACCAGAAAATTACTAATCTAAAATCTAGAAATTTGAGAGCTAGTGAGTTAGTAAATATTTCAAATACCTAACCTAATCAAGTGAAAATGGAATGGGGTAAAATTTGTTATTAAATATAATATATTTATGGTCTAGTGCAGGGAGAATAAACTCAATTTAATCTCATTAGCATGTTGTAAAAAATAACAGAAATTTATTGTTATTTGCCACAAGGGATTTCCAAAAATCTAGATTTGGGAACAAGAAAACTAATCCAAGTAGCTCAATTATTAATATGACCTTGAAAGTTGTTCCAATGATGAAATTATTCTTTTGATCCTAAAAAATAGCTTACTTCAACCATTTAACCCAATCCTACAACAAGAAATCATTAATACTAAATGTAGAAATAGAAAAAATAACCACAATAGATGCATGTGAATAAGAAGTGAAAGCAAGAAAGGTAAATGATACAGAAGGGGTCTGAGGATCCTAGGATGGCCAATCCCAAGGAAACTAAAATTCCTATGATGGATGCCAAGATTTATAAGATGAACATGCCACCAATCTTCATCATTTCCATCAATATAATTACATCACTACAAGAAATGGAAGTGGAGCTGCAAAAGTACGAGTTCTCTCCACAATAAGACTAAGAAAAATCCACCCCTAGAGGAAAATTCAACTTGCTACTTATAAAAAATGTTTAGGAAACATTCCCCACGAATGGAAGAAACTTTCCCCACCAAAATCCGTTAAATAATGGATCTGGTTACCAATACTAGGAATATACATTAAATTGGATGGAACACATTCTTAGATTTTTTGAATCGTTGGAGCTCTAGAATCTATGCAATAATTTCATAATATCTTCTTGATTTATTATTAGATATTGATCCTCCTCTAGTAGGAGGCAAGTCCCTAAATTATTTCCTCCTCCAAATCTTCATAATCTACCCAATATTCTCACAATATTCCACAAAGATAAATAATATTAGGAACACATATGCAACTATTCATAAACCTTCCTAATGAACATATTAAAGTTAAAAATAAATTATACGATGAAAAATAGAGGTTTAATGTGCCAAAGGATGGTCAGATGGACCTTAATTTATGTCTAATTTTGAGGCCCATCATAACCCCTGTTGCAAGTGTTTATCATCCTCTGAGCAACTTAGTAACCTCATTAAGACTCATTCATGGTCCTAGTGGTCTCCCTGATTTGTACATTTTTTCCTTTTTCCCCTTATGCAAGATGGGTTCTTTAAGATTTTTCAATTTGGCAAGATCTTCCACATCCTTTTCCAATCTCTAGCTACCTTTTCCCACCATTTGGACACCTCTAGAACCCTCAAAATGCCCTTATATGAGACCTTGTAGTAAAATAGGACACCATGTAGTAATTCCTATAGTAATTACAAGAAACCCTATAGCAACTTGTTTAAACCTATTTTGAGCAGAAATCATGGTTTGAGCCTAGAGTAGGCCCTCAACTTGAATTCCATGCCCCTCAATGCCATTTTGGGTAGGCTATTCCATGCCTTTCTCCCCTTTCTATAACATCTTTTCGACCTTGGACAAAAGATAGAAAGAGATTAGAGACCCCTTGGAAAGCATGTTTTCATGACTGCAGTTTGAGTTCTATTTTGATGGTGAATGCCTTCTTGCCTTTTGTTGCATTCTTCTCCTCTTTTGTGTCCTAGATGATTTCCTAATGGGATTTTGGGTTCATTTTTTTAATTAAGTCTCTGTTACCACTGCCATTTTGGTTGTTAGCACAATTTTCTCCTTTATTCCTTCTTGTAGCAACATTATGCCTTCCTGTAGCGATCATTCCTTCTCTTTCAGGGTCTTCTAACTATATGGGAGTGGCGAGAAATGATGTAGAGGGTTTGGAGGATGATTCTAGGGCTCAGAGGTAGTAGTATAGGTTTGTGAAAATGGAGAGGATGCGCTCTGTGTGCTGTTTTTAAGAAATTTTCAGGGTGAGACAGAGTGTAGGGTTTTTTCTTGAGAAATGTCAATCCTTTTCCCATGAAATGGGATGGATGAATGATGGATAGATAGTGGATATGAAGTGGATGGATGGCTTGGAGTGCTTTGGTGACTTTACCTTTGCACAAATTTCCTCTTTTAACTATTTCCCCACTCCTCAAAATCATCACTCTTCCTAATTTGGCTTCTACACATTGCATGCATGACAGAGTTAACTACAATTAAGTAGTTGAGGGTGGCTGAGAATGTTGACCCATCTATAAAACATCACATCTCATGCATTGACAATAAATTTCTAACTATAACATGCTCAAGAGAGGTCAAGAATATTACATACCTATAAGTACCTGATATTTGTTGGAGAGGAATTCATGCTTCTACTAAGTTGATGATCGATCCATGCTTCCCTGGAGATGCTAATTTTCTTTTCTTTCTTTTGCACAAGTGTTCATAGCTTGTTAATTCTTTCACTGATAAGGTTGTTGTGAGCAAATTTCTTTCCAGTGCTCAATATTTTGTTTGTGGATTAGATGGAATTCCTCCTAAGGAGGGTGTGCCCCGTTTTCAATCTTTAGAAATGGATTCATGGTGCTCAAGGTGGATAAATATTCTTCTGTGTGAGTGAAAAAAGAATTGTTGTTGAGTTCTATTGTAACTGTGTAGGCTGCTTATAGGAGGAATCCTCTTCTTGCAGAAGTCATTTAATTCTTCTTCCTAACATCATTGATGCATGTGGGATTGATGTAAAGTCATCACAGGTATAAGGACATGGTTAAAATCATGAAGAGGTGGTGTAAGTGGTGGAAAAATTGATGAAATTTTTTTTTCTCTGATCTTTTCATGTAAGGAAGAGTGGAATTTGAAGATGGATTTTGGTTAGATGGAGTGGATGAGTGATGAAAGCGGTGTTGGGGGAACTATATCAATCTCCCCTAAAGAATACATGACCTTTTGACCCCTTTCCCCAATTATATTGCCTCTTGTAGCTTCTTCACAACCATCTTGTAGTACTACATGACCTTCACGTATTAATTCAAGACAACCTCTTGTATCAAACTTGTTTTGTGCATATCTCGCAAAAGATAGAATGGATTTACCTGAATGTTTTTGAGTATGTTTTCATCATCGTTATGCACATCCACATAAAACATATTGGCCAATGGATGCATGAAACTCTAGAAAATAAAAAATGGTTTTAGGTGATGAAGGTCAATTTCTCGAAAAATGTGCACTGGAATTTGCTAAAATTGATTGGGCATGTTACCATCATCCATATGCATATCCCCATGAAACACATTTGGAAATGGATGCACGAATATTGAGAAAGTTCAAAAATGGTTGCAGGTGATGGAAGTGAATTTCTCAAAAAGTGTGCAATGAAATTTGTTGAAATTACTTGGGCATCTTTGTATCATCCATATGCATCTCCCCTAAAACAAATTGGAAAATAGATGCATGGTTTTTAAGATATGACAAAAATAATATTTTATACTATGTATTTTTGTTTCCTATAGTAACTACAATATCTTCCTATAGCATTTTAGGACATCAAGGAAAATGAGTCGTAAAAGCATAAGTCCTTCTATAGAATCTAATAAAAGGAGGAGAAAGTCCAAGATTGACTTCCTTTGACTAGCCTTTTTCTCAAATTTTCTTTTGGTGGGTAACTTGTTTTTGTTGCTTGCAGAGGTTGGCTAACACTTGTATTCATGAGAGAGAGATACATGGAGCAAAGTTTTTTATTTTTTCTTCTTTTCTTCTTCTAGGCCTACTAGCTTTGTCAATGAGGTTTTCAACTAGTAGGTCTGCCTAGGCACCCCAAAGCAGGTTTTTACCTCAAATTTTGTTGCGATGGGGTCTCGTAGGTCAATTTTGGGGCAAAAGCCCAAGTTTTGGGGAAAAAGTGCAAGTTTTATGTAAATAAATGTGAAGTCTCTGCAAATTGTGGTCGCAGAGCATGTAGATAATTAAAGAGTAAAAAATGGTTTTACCCTATTTTATGTAAGTTAAGTTGGATTTTTGAAGAGCTATCCATGGTCTGCGGACCATGGGATTGTATAAATAGGTGTGTATTTGTGATGACTAAGGAAAGTAATAAGTTTGGTCTATGGGAAGAGTCTAGAGAAGTAGTGAAGGGAGTAAAAAGGAAAGATTTGCAACTATGTACAGAAAGGCCTAGAGAAGAGTCCATAGATGAGTGCGTGGACCCCTAAAGCTAAGTACGCAGGGAAGTCTTGAGTCTGTAAACATTCACTGAATATCAATAAAGAAGATTGTTATAGAAATTCCCGTGTTTCATCTATTTACTTCTGTTATGTATGTATGCACCTTATGATGTGATGAATGATGGGTTTATGAAATAATGTTGTATTGATGCACAATTTTACTTGATCTATATTGTTATATGAATGCAATTAATGTTAAGGTTTTACACGAAGATTATATCATTGTATGTTAGAGATATCAAACACTTAAGTAGATTTGAGTAAATATTGGGTTAAGAATAATCTCATATGTGCATAAGTAGTTAATTCACCCGTTTAGGGTCTAGAAAAGCCAGTCATAGACCTTCACAGAGGTCTAGAGGCTGATTAAAGGGAGTTCCATTGATAAGCCATAAGGGCTTATTGATCTGTGTGGAGGAAGATTTAGGTCACAAAATGACATCACGTTGATCTCTGGGTGCAGAAACATGGTTCAATCATGCCCCCCCCATACTACTTCAAGTGAGACTTCAGTCTGTGCTCCGCAGATTGATGCTAAAAGGGCCAGTAGCATAGGGATTTGTTTGGCACAACTAACTCTGAACCTGGGTCAGGACCCACTAAGCTAATAGATTTTATTTCTTCCTCTTATTTTTCATTTTCTCATTTTTCTACTCTATTCTACTTGAAAAACAAAATCTCTTTCAAGTATAAAAATACTTCCAATGGAGCCACTTGCACATCAATATGAAAAATAAACTGATGTGTAGGCTCAAAATGAATTCATTGACATGTACCTAAATGTAAGAGACCAAATGCTTTGACTGAGATGAGATTATGAATTGTTGAAGAAGAGTGTATTGTTGCAATTTAACACTTTGCTGCAACCATATTTCAATATAGTTGTGTTGTGCCTGGTCCATTTTCTAATTTGGATCATCTTGGATGTCTTCTTCTTCCATGGAATTCATATCTTCTTCCTTTTGCAAATTATTCTCTTCAACACATGGGGGATCTGATGGTAAACATGAGGGAAATTTCTCAACCTCTGATTCTGATGTGTGCTCTTTGTCAATTGCAACTGATGATTCTTTGGTCTTCTCATTTGAATGTTCTTTTTTTGCATGTTTTCCTTCAATGGCATCAAGATAATTTGTTTTCTATAATATTCTTCTTGAGCTGAGATGAATATCATTGAGATCAAGAGGAGATTTCTGAAAGTGTTGTACCTCACCATTGTAATTGAGCTTTTTCATTATGTGGGTTTGGAAATGGTGGAACTAGTAGTTCAGTGGGAGTGGATATTTAAGATAGATGTGGTTGGGGTTGTGGTTCTGGTGGAGGTGGATGGTAGGGATAAAATGGAGTTGGGTATGGAGGAAAAGTTTGACGATATTATGGATGTATGAAGTCCCTATAATAGTAGTCTATTCTGTTATTATTATTGTAACTGTAGTTCCTTATTTTTATTGTTGTGCCCATGTTATCCCTATATTCTTATTATCATTCCCCATAGAATCCCACTATTGTTATTATTGTGCCCCTACATTATTATTATTATGTCGTTTGTGACTATATTGTGACTCCTTAGACTCCTATATATAGAAAGGAGGTCTTGTCATTTGTATCATCCAAGAATTTTTAATTTTTCATTTGAAGTCATTTCTCTATCTATTTTTCTATTTTGTAAGTTGGTTTCATAACAATTGGTATCAGAGCTTTGGATTCTAGGGTTTTGTTGCTTCAAACAGGTCATTGTGTCATGTTCCCTATAAAGTTTTATCTACGACGTTTCAGAAGCTAAAATTAAAACCCATTTGATATTAAATCTGATTAACCTCAGGTTCGAATTTCAAATCTTTTCCCACTATATTTTCGGAGATATGAGCCAAGGAAGTTAGTGTTGTTTCGGGCTCCCGAATTATATCTGAAATAGGTGACCTAGGGAAAATTTTAATAACTTTCTATCTGAGCATCAGATTGAAATTTCGTAAAAGGTTACAAAAATAACATGGGTTGTAGTACTCTTTATATTGGTTTCAAGTCCAAAGGTCGAAATACTGACACATGGAATGTCGTAGATTTTCGCTCTACTAAACCAGTCTATAATCAGGCCATCATGGGAGATTTTGAATAACTCTTTCTTAGAGAATCCAATCCTGATCAGACTTGCATGGTTAAAACAAGGATGTAGAGATATACCGTAGGACCAAATTTCAGACCTTGGAGATCTAAAATTATAGAGATACAACAGATTCAATATCAAGCTCCTACAAAGCCAAAAAAGTTGTGTAGTATTTTTAAAATTTTACATAAGTTTTGTTTGAAAAATTAGTTTGAAGGAATTCAAAGGACATAGTAAAGAGTAATTATCATTAATTTATGCCCCAAAGAAAGGAATCAAACCACTTAGTAAGAAACCTAAAAGTTCTAGCATGAATCATGAAGAAGAAGAAGAAATGCAACATGATATATCAAAATTACGAGACCAAGTGCAACAAATTTCACTCTCACAAAAATTAACAGAAGCTAAGATGGATGGTGTGGAAGCTAATATGGATGGTTTAGAAGTAAACATTGAAGATTTGAAGAAGGACATGGAAGGTTTGAAAGGAGGTTTGACAAAGTTGCTACAAGAAGTGCTTCCTAATGGAAAAAATGTAGTAGAGGAAACTCATGATGAGAAAAAAAGTAATGTTAGTCATGATTTCATAGACTCTAACATTATATTGAAGACCCACCATGTTCCAAAGACCGATATGAGGAAGTTTGATGGAAAGGATCCCTTAACATGGATACTATAGCTGGACCAATATTTTGATCTCCATAATCTGAAAAATGCATAAAAGATACACATTGCAACTTTATGTATGGAACCCAATCAGTTTGTATGGTACCAATGGATTTGCTCTCATAAAAAAATTGTCACATGGGCATTTTTTACAAATGAAATGATAACACATTATGAGGATACAAAAAGCAACACCTTTTTTAGCGGATTGATAAATCTCAAACAAAAAGGTTCAACGGTGGAGCACATTGAGGACTTCCAAAAATTGAATATAAGGGTAAAAGATATTCCCAAGGAGCATAGTATTGATGTGTTCATAGGGACATTAAAATATAACATCCAACATGAGTGCCTTTGGGAACCTAATTCATTGGAGAAGGCATTCATGATGGCAAGAAAAATTGAAAGCCAAATTATGGCAACAAGGAAGCCCACCAATCACAAATATAAAGATCAAAGTATTGTTGCTCCTAGCATTCCATAACCTGCAAGGTTGACACCAAAAAAAATCAGAAGAAAAAATATCAAAAGAGCTTTGTTATAGTTGTGATAGAAAATAGACTAAAGGTCATAAGTGTGCTGAGAAGAAATTATTTTACATAGATTGTGAAGAGGAACAAGAAAAGAAACAAGAAAAATCAAAAGAAGAGGATACACAGCAGGAACAAAGCTTAGAGAAAGAAGAAATGAATCTGACTATATCTTGTAATGCATTGGCTGAAATAACCAATCCTCAAACTATCAAGATAGAAGGACATATCAACAAGAAAAAGATAATAGTGTTGATTGATTCGGGCAGCATCCATAATTCTTTTCATTGTAACATAGTGAAGGAATTGAATTGATTCTTATATCTGACACTAGAGCGTCAAGTGATGTTTACAAATGGAAGAACCATACATTGCTCTAGAAAGTGCCATAATATCAAGATATCCATGCGAGAATATGTGTTGAATGGTCCAATGCTTTCCATTCCAATGGGTGGTGTTGATGTGTTACTAGGAGTCCAATGGATACAATCTTTGGGTACAATAGCCTTTAATTTTCCAGAACGTTTCTTGAATTTTTTTTTAGAAGGAAAGGAAGTTGAGTTAATGGGTATCGTAGGGAAACAAAGAAAGATAATCAACTCTAATGGAATTACAAAGCTTCTAAAGAGAGAACAACGTGGTGTAATTGCATAATTATGTTCGCTAGAGGTTCCCACATAGAAATCATCTCTTTCTCGAGATCTAAAAAAAGTCTTGGACAATCATTCCAAGGTATTTGAGACTCCCAAAGGTCTCCCACCTATTCATGATCATGATCACGCCATTCATTTAATTCTAGGAAGCGTTCCTCCAAACATCAGGCCTTACAGATATCCCTATGCCCAAATGAGTGAAATTGAGTGTATGGTTGCATAAACGCTAGAGTTTGGTATAATTCAACCTAGTCAAAGTTGTTTCTCTACTCCAATAGTATAGGTGCACAAGAATGATGGATCATGGCACATGTGTCTAGATTATAAAGATCTCAACAAGCTCACTATTAAAGATAAATTTCCCATTCCTATCATTGATGAATTATTGGATGAATTACATGGAGAAATTTAATTCAGCAAGTTTGACCTTCATTCATGATATTATCAAATTAAAATGAAGACTAAAGACATTTTGAAAAAAACATTTAGAACCCCTGAGGGCCATAATGAATTTTTGGTCATGCCTTTTGGCCTTACAAATGCACCTCTACATTTGAAGGTTTGATGAATTCCATTTTCAAACCCACCCTTATAAAATTTGTGTTAGTATTTTTTGATGATATACTAATCTACAACAAGTATTAGAAAGGTCATGTTCAACATGTTGATAGAGTGCTGAAACTATTGGAGGAGAAACAATTATATGCAAAAACCTCTAAATGTTTCTTTGGAGTACAAGAGATGGAATATTTGGGTCATATTGTATCTCATGAAGGTGTTAAGGAAGACCCTAGCAAAATTAAAGCCATTAAGGAATGGAAAATCCCCACATCCATAAAGCATCTTTGAGGATTTCTCGGGTTGACAGGGTATCATCGCAAGTTTGTTAAAAATTATGGGAGAATAGCAGCACCTATAACAAAATTACTAAAGAAAGATGCATTTTCTTGGACTCCAGAAGAAACGAAAGCCTTTGAACATCTTAAAGAGGAAATGTGCCTAGCACCGGTCTTAGCTATGCCAAACATCACAATGACATTTATTTTGGAATGTGATGCCTTAGGAAATGTAATTGGTGTCATTTTAATGCAAGAAGAAAGACCTATTTCTTTCAAAAGTCATCTAGTCAAAGGAAAGTATTTACACAAAGCTATTTATGAGAAGGAAATGTTGGAAATACTACATACACTTAATAAATAATGACTTACCTAATGGGAATACACCTCAAGGTAAAACAAAATCATGATAGTCTTAAATACTTTTTAGAACAAAGATTATCTTCAAAAGAGTAGCAAAAATGGGTCACAAAGATGTTGGGTTATGACAATGAAATCATCTATAAAAAAAGGGAAGCAAAATTTTATTGCAAATGCACTCTCAAGAAAGGATGAGGATGTGGAAGCATTTCTTAGTGCCATTTCTATTACAAAACTAAATTGGATAAATGAACAAAGGGATGAATGGAAGAAAGACAAAGAAGTGTGGGAACTCATTCAAAAGTTACAACAATATCCCAATACAGTTGATACATTTAGTTGGAAAAATGATATGTTATGGTACAAATATCACTTATACCTCTATAAGGATTCCAAACTCAAACAAAATATTCTTATGGAATTGCACAACTCTCCCTTAGGAGGACACTCAATATTTTTAAAAACTTACCACGGGGTTAAGAAGGAATTTTTTTGGGATGGCCTTAAAGATGATATTCAAAAGTTTGTGGCGGAATGTTTGTTTTGCCAACAAAATAAAGTTGAAAAAATTAAGACCCTAGGTCTATTACAACCTTTATCCATTCCAAGTCAATGTTGGTAGGAGGTTTCAATGGATTTTATCACAGGTTTAGCCAAGTCTGAAGGAAAGAGTGTCATCATGGTGGTAGTTGATAGAATTACCAAGTATGCATATTTTTGTGCATTATCTCATCCTTTTAAAGGCAATATATTTTCTACTGCGTTTATGGAAACAATTCAAAAACTACATGGAAACCCAAAGATTATTGTAAGTGAGAAAGATCTCGTTTTCACTGGAATTTTTTGGACATAATTATTTTCTTGTCTGGGTACTCAGTTAGCTCATAGCTCATCTTATCATCCTCAATCTAACAGGAAAACAAAGATCGGGAACATTTTTTTGGAAGGATATCTTCATTGCTTTGTATGTGATAAACATACACAATGGGTCAAATGGTTGCCTCTAGCTGAATGGTGGTATAACACTTCCTTCCATACTGCACCAAAACTTACCCCATTTATGGAACTTTATGGATATCATCCACCTTCCATCACATGATATTCAAGATAAAGTTATAAGGTTCAAGTAGTGGAATATCACATCTACCATCAACAACAAGTTCTCCAAATCTTAAAGGATAACCTCACTTTGGCACAAAATAGAATGAAACAACAGACAGATCAACATCGCAGCAAAAGAGGTTTTGACGTAAGTGATTGGGTACTTCTATGGCTACAACCATACAAATAAATTTCCCTCAAGCAAGCTAATAAGGATAATAAATTATCACCAAAGTTTTATGGTCCATATGAGGTGTTACAAAATATTGGTACTATGGCATACAAATTGCAGCTTCCTACAGCTTCCCCAGTGCACCTAGTTTTCCATGTTTCATGCTAAAAGAAGGTTATAGGTGACAAAATCCCATTTCAAATAATATTTCTAGAATTTTAAGAGGAAGGAAAAATCATATCGGTACCTAAAGCAGTCACAAAAAGAATAACTCGACAGCTACAAAATCGATCAATTTCAGAGTATCTCATCAAGTGAAAGAACTTACCTGCTAAAGATTCAACATGGGATGATGAGAATTTTATACAGAAGCATCCAGAACTACTCAAGAATTAAGGAAAACAATTTTCTAAAGGAGAGGATCATATTAGATCCCTATAATACTAGTGTATTCAGTCATTATTATCATCATTGTAACCCCTTATTGTGGTTGTTGTGCCCATGTTGTTCCCATATTGTTATTATTGTGCCCATAGAATCCCACTATTGTTATTATTCTTCCCTTAAATTATTAATGTTATGGTGATTTTCACTATATTGTGACCCTTAGACTCCTATATATAGAAATGAGATCTTTTCATTTGTATCATCCAAGAATTATTCATTTGTGTAATGTAAAGGAGGTTGCCCCCTCGAAAAGGCTAATTCTGAAATCGTTTCTCTATCTTTTCTTATATTTTGTGAGCTGGTTACATAACAGGATGACTCCCATAAGTTCCTTGCCAACCTTGTTGCCAATATTGGTTTTGGGGTTGAGATGGCCAAGGTTGCCAAGGACAGGGTGTGCTCTAATTACTTTGAGATGGATGTGCATACGTTTGAAATTTTGAATTAGGCCATTGCATCATATCAGGTCTAATAAATTTCCATGGTCCTGTTGGAGCTGCACAACATAACTCCATTGGCAATTGACTTGCTCCATTGTCCTCTTGGTAAATTTCCTTCAACCATGGTAATGGGGGTCAATAGCTAACATCCTGTGATTCTGCATGGACAACACAAATGATAATTGGTATACATCATATCTACTCATGAGATCAAGGAGATAAATCCATTCATCCCTAATTGTTCTAAGAAAGAGGGTTTTTAGTTTGTTGGATCCTAAATGATGTATTTTTTCCCTCTTACATTACACATTAACCTCTCTATTAGATCCTCAAGGTTTTCATCCTATTTTTAATTCATTCTAAATATTTATTCTTCAAGATCATGATATTTATATTTTTTTAGAAATATATTTTTCATATCATTCCATGATATTATTGAATTAGTCCCTAAACTCATGAAGCATTTAAGAGCTCTATCCTTCAATGTTTCTAGAAACAATCTCAATTTTTTACTGTTTAATAAGTAACCATAAGATCTACAAACAATTTCACATAGAAAGAGAAAGTTTTCCAGATCCACTAACCTCATAGCTTGGAAGTTGGGAAGAAAAGGTGGAGGGATGTTCTTCATATGCACACTGACATTAGTATCCTGAATGGGGAATCCAAGAAGATCTTCTTCATTGTCATCATCTCCATCCATTTACTCTACCTTCTATGTGACCTCTTCTCCTTCTACTTGAAAAAATGAATGGTGATGTGCCTCTTACTAGACCATGTGATCAAATGAGGGGTGGGGGGGTTGTTGGTGTTGGCAACTTTTTTATTTTTTATGATTGAAAGAAAAAACTAATATAATGAAATTTTGTTTTTTTTTTAAATGAAAGATGCCTAATGCAATTTTTTTTTTACATAAAGTAAAAGAAATGAATCAACTAGGGAAGAAAACAATGCATATTTTTTCACCTCCCTAGAAACGATGTCAAAAAGTGATAAGCCTCAGTATTACAACAAGAATGCTGAAACTCCCATGGCTAACAAATTTAAT
This sequence comes from Pinus taeda, assembly GCA_000404065.3. Lineage (NCBI taxonomy): Eukaryota > Viridiplantae > Streptophyta > Pinopsida > Pinales > Pinaceae > Pinus > Pinus taeda. The sequence goes on along the minus strand of APFE030061709.1, from coordinate 68,241 downwards.
TATCAACCTAGGGTTCATACAAAATTAAGAGGTATCGGCACTCTATATGAAACATACAATGTGTCCTTCCCTTGATTTCATGATGTACTAGAGTGCATGTAATGAAATCTAGTACTAAACTAATTTCAAAAAATGAAATGCTCGAAATGGAAACCTTAACTTATTGCAAGAAAGAAAATACAAGGAAAGAAACCTATTCTAATTTAATAAAGTAAATATCATGAACTAAATGTCAAAAATTAAATTTCAAAGAGTTTAGATCCATTAATAGAGTTCATTGGATATGTAAATCAATAAAATCATCATTGTATTATCCAATTCATAAATTTGTCCATTAACCCAAATCACTGAGATGTTTTGCATGGGTAAAAAGGAAAGTACTAAGTGGTGCTTATCCCTCATCAACCATTGATTTAGATAATATGGGTCATGATTCAACCCTAAGAGACTCAAAGCAACCCTTTTGAGCAAATCTGGGCAAGTATATACACGCTAGAAGAGTACTACAAGAGACTACTAGATGTTACAAATTTAGTACAAGTTATAATTTGTCGAATGAGTAATGAAATAAAATAAAAATTGGATGGGAATTTTCATTTTATTGATTAATATGTATTAGGTCTCCATTCCAAGTGAAATCACTCAAAAATACCTTTGTTAACATAACTAGTCTAAAATTTAGAAATTCAAGATTTAGTGATCTAGTAAACCTATCCAATTCCTAACTTAATCAAGTGAAAATTCAATGGGGTAATTTTTTTTATTAACAAGAATTTTCTTATGATCTACTTCAACTAGAATGAAGTCGATTAAAACTCATTATAATGTTCTAAAAAGTAGCATAATTTTTCTATCATTTGCCAAAAGGGATTTCCATAAATCTAGATTTGGGAATAAGAAAACTAATCCAAGTACCTAAATGATTAATATGACATTAAAAATTTGTTAAAATTATGAAATGATGTTTGTTATCCTACAAAATAACTTAGTTCAACCATTTAACCCAATCCTACAACAAGAAACCATTAATACTAAATGTAGAAACGGGAAAAACAAGAACAATAGATGCATGTGAATAAGAAGTGAAAGGAAGAACAGTAAATGATACAAAAGGGATCTAAGGATTTTAATATGGCCAAGCCCAAGGAAGCTCAAAGGCCTATGAAGGATACCAATATTTATAAGCTTAACATGGCACCAATCTTCATTATTTCCATCAATACAATTAGATCCCTACAAGAAAGGACAGTGGAGCTGCAAACCTAGGAGTTATCTCCGTACGGAGACCAAGAAAAATCTACCCTTAGAGGAAAATTCAACTTGGTACTTTTAAAGAATTATTACAAAGAATTTCCCATGAAGGGAGGAAGTTTTCCCCACCAAAATCCCTTAAATAGTGGATTTGGTTCCCAATACAAGGAATTTGCATTAAATGATAGGGAACACATTCCTAAATTTTCTCAATCATTGGTGCTCCAGAATCTATTCAATAATTTCAAAATATATTCTTGATTTATTATTTAGTATTGATCTTGCTATAGTATGGAGCAAGTCCCTAAACTATCTCCTCCTCCAAATCTTCATAATTTTCCCAATATTCTCACTATATTCCACAAAAATGAATAATATTAGGCACACATATGCAATTGTCCATAAAGCTTCCTAATGACCATATAAAATTTAAAAATAAATTATCTAATGCAAAAGGAGAGGTTTAATGTGTCGAAGGATGATCATATGGGCCTTAATTTATGTCTAATTTGGAGGCCCATCACATATCTCATGTTCAGAAATACTTTTCATTTGAACCATGACATTTCTCACCAAATTTGTGATAATCAATGCCTCGAGACTTCACATGATGAAAAATCTAGTAGATGAAAATGAAGTCAGTTTTCCTCTTTACGAATGAATGTAAAGAACTTGTAAAACTTGCCTTATCTGAATGATTTATCATTTCATGTAAATTATTCAAATTAGTTGCCAACTAAATCATAACAATTCTGGTTTTCAACCATCTCATTAAGTATGGTAAAAATAATCTTTTCCATTGTGAATTCCACCATAAATTAAATTTATAGGGATATTCAATTGTGGAGATTTCATATATCAAACTTGTGATTCCAATTATCATATTATCAAGCATTATTACCAAGCAATTTACTATATTATAAAGATTATTATGAAACAATTACATAAACATTGTTTTCGTTTAAACTATGAACATATTTTGTACCATCAGTATTTCTCCTCTACAATTAGTAATGAGAGATTAAATATATTGTCTTTTCTTCAAGAAATTACATTTCCACTCATGTTTTTATAATAGTTTTTGTTTTTAGTTCTAGTCACCATCAAGAAAATTTGACCCTCTCTACAATCAGTTGGCAATCTTGCATATTTGTGATTAATTAATGTTCATATTTGATATCTTAATGATAGAAAAACCTTCTTGATAAATGTGATTAATTAAAATAATTACACTTACTACTCTGAGTAATAACAAAAAATATTTTGGCAAGGCTTAAATATACATTTCCATATTTAATCATAAGCTCCTTTTTGTAGTTAATTTGTTTCTTCTCAAGAAAGTTTTATTTCCTTTCAAGAAAAAGTGATTTCCTTCTCAACCAAATGAGATCTATTTTCAACCAAGAGTTTTTTCCTTTTCACGAAGAGTCTCACTTACTTTCATTCATTAGTTGATTTATTTTTTTATAACATGAGTGAATTTCTTTTCTTGTAATTTCCTTTAGTTAGATTTATTCCAAGAAGTATTATTGTCATTTATTTATAACCTTTCTAATGCTTTTGAATTGTCCATACTCTATATGTAAAATAACCAAAACTACAACTACTAAAACAATCACTACATAATAAAAATATATATTTAATATACAATGTATGGTAATTCATAAATTCCATATGAACCTTGGATTGATAACTAAATGTATAGATATATTCATTACTGTCACATCTCCATCACATCTCCATAGCTAATAATTTTTTTTTTATATGGTTTAATACATGGGTTGGTCGTTACCGTGGGTAATGTTTGGGAAGGTAACTCACATAGACTAGGATTTTACCCCATGGCACCATTTAATTTCCATTTAAACATGGAGCATGGTTGTTCAATTGAGAAAATAATGATCAAGTATTATCCATGATTTTAATGCTACTGTTGGAAGTACACACGGAGACCACACGACATTCAGCCAAGGGGGTGACCTTCTCCTCTTCCCCAGGCCTTCACACGGTGACCTTATCTACAATCCACTTGGCGTTAATTTCCCTATCCAGATCTATCCTGTATGTGGCCGACAAGTGGTCCAATTCCTCGACTTGCACGGCAGATCTCGCTCCATCCACGGCAGAGATCATCCCTCACCATCCAATAGTGGCAATCCCTCATGACTTCCCACCTTTTCCTCCAGTTACATTGGTTGATGACTCATTTGGCATGGTAGCATACTGTGGTCTGCTCTGGGTTCTGCTCATGCATTTGGTTCTAAGGAGCCAACCCCATGAGCCCTGCTCGATTGTTTACAATTTCGCTACCACTATCAGGTAATTTGTTGATACACGGTTCTGTTACTCACCCTGCCAGGGTTCCTACACTTTGTAGGTTAATGGATCGGGAGGCTTCCTCAGGTCCATGGTGAGAGTTCTCATACAATGGAGGAAAATTTCCTTAATGGGTAAGTTTAATACAGATGAGAATCATTTCTTTGTGATTATCCTCTATCATTTTCATGTTTTCTAGAGATATCTAATTATGTTTGCCTGGACGTTTCCATGTAGGCTGGGCGCTTGCTCCATAGGTGGGGGCCCAGACTTGGTTAAGGATAATCCTCCCACGGCATGGCAGAGGTCCAGCTACAAGAATAGTCTTCGAATGTGGCTTGTCTATTGACCTGGAGAGTGGCCCTTCTAGCCTTTGTTCATGTTGATAATTTACTGGATGTATTAGTTAACTATTGGGTGGAGGATGTTTACCTCACCTCTTTGCTCCAGTTTTCCTTTATTATATATGTAATTTGATTTCTGGTCCTGGGTGTCCGAAGACATTTCCCACTGCTTAGGCATTGTGACTATAAAGGTTGAAATATGTACTGTGCCATTGTTTTCATCATGTAGTTATTCTGCTGGGCTATAATTTTGTTATGTTGAACCATTGTTTTCAAATGCACAGGTGGGTTCCTTATATTATTTGCTTCTAAGGAAAGGTCGTGCCACGGCTGGGTCTGTAGAGAAATGTAGGTCTTTGGTTCTTTAATTCATAGTCTGAATGTTATCACGTATTTTGGTTGCATTGCTCTGAAAGATATAGTTCTGTGATGTTTTCTATTCTCTTGAATTTTAAATTCAAATGTTCTCAAGTGCATACGCCTTCAGGGTGAAAGGGTCCATGCCCAATTCCCTCTACACTCTTGGCTTCCTTCCATTAGCTTCTTTGCTGCTAGGTCTCTATTTGTTATTTGGTGGTGTTTTGCGTTGATGGGTTGCGACCCTACCCCAAACTATTAACCATTCATGCTGCGAGGCTCAAGGTTTCTTTTAGGTTCATTCATGTTTAGGTAATTACTTGTGGAGCAGGCCTCCTGCTGCACCCACGCCGTGCCTGCTTCTACCCCATTACAATGATACTTTGTTGTGATACCCAAAACCTACTCTGGTCTTGGTTTTCTATGTAAAGGCATTTTCCGGCTATTGCGCGTTCCTTGAAATGTGAAAAATGGTGCTATCATTTATAACTTTTATCTTGGAAAAATATTAATCCTTACAATTTCTTTTGGCTAGAATAAAGCTCTCAGTATTTTAACTGGCAGCTATACATGCTTTTACATGGGCTATTCACATGTTGCACAACATTCTTCAATTTTAATGTTAATATTTCTTGGGTACACCAACCTACTCCCTATGTTTCCTAAGGGTCTTTCCTTACCCTCATTAACTGTTTAATCAAAATAATTGTGATAATTAGTATGGTATCTTTCCGTGGTTCCATTCTGGGCACTCTACCAATTGATTTTACATCTGGAAAACCAACTAGTTTGTAAGCTTCTGCCTGAGAATAATTTATCTGGAAGAGAAGTTTATCTAGGGTTCTCTAACCGAGTTCAACTGTTTGCAGAATATTTAAGTGTATTTCTATGCCAAACAGTTCATCGACAGGCTACCCGTCCACATCGGTTCCTGTCTATTTGAGTACTTTTATAGAGAAACTAAAAAAGACTATGACCCACAGGAAAATAATAATTTGCTAGTTTCAAGTCAGTAACACATACCTGTAACCCCTTTTGTAGGTGTGCCTCCTTTTCTGTGCTGAGATACGGTCACCTCTCGTATCTGCATCTAGTTAACCACCCGACCATGAGATTATCATTTGAGACCAATCTCTCCCCTAGCTTGCTCAAAGACTACAGCTTTGCAAGTTGCATGCGCTCTTACCATCTGATCATCACCAAATGTGGTAAGCCACCCCCTTCCCCACTACCTATCCTCTACAACACAGTGTCCTTGTTTTTCTCCCTTCCTCCCTTTTTCCTGGAATCCATTCCATGGTTAGGGAGGGGAAAAGTGGTTAGTGTTTTTGTAACTGTTTCTTTATTATATATTTTTAAATATATTAACTTCTCTCCTCACAAGTTACATAACATTCCTGTTATTAGGAAATCATCTCTCGATTCCAGTTTCTGAAAAAAGTAAATACTAATTAATTCATGCAACAGATAATAATCATCATCCTTTTATTTGTGTCCTTTTTAACTGAGGTAAATAAAAATATTTACAATAGTCTGGGGATATGAGATCTCCCCCTCCTGAAATTAGACATCATATCAATGTCCTTCGACACTAAACAGCCCTGGGTAAGCTTGTTTCATAAGTTCTTCATCCTCCCAAGTGGCCTCATCAGGCCCAATGTGTTGCCATTGCACTTTAACTTGGGTAATATCCCACTTCCACAACGTGACTTCTCTCTAGCCGAGGATGCTCAGCGGTTCAACCCATATTTCTCCTTTCGGTTCTACCTACAATATGCAACATCCGAAGTCAGTTTTCTTTTAAGAGAAAACATTTAGATTGATCTATCAGAGATAATTCTCACCTGAATCTCTTGCCAATTAATCACATGTTTAGGATCATAAACATATTTTTTTAACACAAAGACATGAAAGACATTGTGGACTCGTATGTGACTAGGCAAAGCGAGCTGGTAAGCCACCAGCCCAATTCTTGCTAAGATCTCAAATGGTCGATAGTATCGAGGTGCCAAATTAGTGCACCCCCTCCACTGTAATGTGCTCCTTTTTGCTCGAATTTGCACATACACATGATCACCGACTTGATACTCCTTAAACCTCCTTTTCTGGCCAGCGAAATTATTTTCCCTGTCCTGCGCTACCTTCAAATTTTATCGTACCTTTTTAACCAACTCTTCCATTTCCTTAAGCATTTCTTAACCTAACATCAATCTGTCTTTCGGTCCACTCCAGCTCGAGGGGGTGCGGCACTTTCATCTAGACAATACTTCAAAAAGGCTCCTGCAATGATGTGTTGTAACCATTATTGTATGTGAACTCAACCAAGTGCAAAGAGTCCTCCCACTTGGTTGGTTGCTGCATCACATATGCCCGTAACATATCTTCCACCACCTGATAAACCCGTTTGGTTTGCCCATCAGTCTAAGGGTGATAAGCTGTGCTAAAGTTTAGCTGAGTCCCCAATTCTTCAAACAATGTTTTCCAAAAGACCGATGTGAATTTTACATCATGGTTTGAAATTATCATTTTTGGTAACCCATGTAGCTTAAATATATTTTGCATGAATACATGAGTGATTTTCACAACTGTGTACGTAGATTGCACCAGTATAAAATGTGCTGACTTACTTAGCTTGTCCACCAACGGCATGATGGAGACATTATTTTTCTTTGACTTAGGAAAACCTATAATAAAGTCCATGGAGATGGTTTCCCACTTCCATTCTCGAATGGGTAATGGTTGTAATAAATCCGCAAGATGTTGGTGTTCTGCTTTAATTTGCTGACATTCTAAACATCAAGCCAAGTAACCCGCCACGTCTTTCTTCATACCCAGCCAATAATATTCCTTTCCAAGCGCAATGATCATCTTTTGATAACCCGGGTGTCCAACGTAATGACTCCTATGATACTCATCCATTATCAGATTTTTAATATTATCCTGATTGGGCACAAACAACCTCCCTTTATAATATAACATTCCAACAGCATCCAAAGCATAATCTAGTTGTTTTTCTTTGCTGGACGGTTGCAGTATTTGTTGTTTTATTTGCTGATAAAGAGCATCTTGTTCAAATGACTTGTTAATCATTTCCCCGAAGAGGTTTTTCCCTTCACGACAAGAAATCTCGTATAAGCATTGCAATTTTTAGCTCAAAGCATCTGCCACCCGATTCTCTTTTCCCTTTAAATATTTGATCTCAAAATCAAAACTTCTTAGGAAATCCACCCAACGTGCTTGCCTTGCATTAAGAGTGGGTTGGCTAAAATAATTGGTCAGACTATGATGGTTTGCGAATAACAGAAATTTTCTCCCCATAAGATAATGTTGCCACATTTTTAGAGCGTGAATTACAGCCGCCAACTCTAGATCGTAAGCAGAATATTTCTTCTCATGCTCTTTTAACTTCCTTGATTCATATGCTATCACTTTTCCTTCCTGCATTAACACACCTCCTATCCCTTCCTTACTTGCGTTAGTGCACACCACATATTCCTTACTGGGATCGACTATACTTAGAATAGTTGTCGTGGTGAGTAAGTGTTTGAGATGTTCGAAACTTCTTTTGCACTCAGGGGTCCACCTGAAGGTTCTGCCCTTTTTCTACAAGGTGGTGACTGGATAAGCTACCCTTGAAAATCCCTCTACAAACCGCCTATAATAACCTACCAATCCCATGAAAGACCGGATGTCCACAACATATTTGGGTACTAGCCATTCCATAATGGTCCTTATCCTTTCGGGATCCACGACGACCCCATCTTTAGTGATGATGTGGCCCAAATACTATATCTTCTCTTTAAAGAATTTACATTTACTAAACTTAGCATATAATTGGTGTTTTCGGAGGGTTTGCAATACTATCCTGAGGTGCTCCTGATGCTCCTCCCTAGTCCAAGAGTAGATCAATATATCGTCACTAAAGATTAGTACAAATTTATCCAAATATCAATGAAACACACTGTTCATAGACACATAAAGGTGGCGGGGGCATTGGTTAACCCGAAGGGTAACACCACCAACTCATAGTGGCCATATTGAGTTCTAAAAGCTTCCTTGGATATATCCTCCTCTCTAATCCGAATTTGGTGATACCCTGATCGTAGATCCATTTTTGAGAAAATAGTTGCTCCCCTCACCTGGTCAAACAGTTCATCTATGCGGGGTAGGGGGTACTTGTTTTTAATTGTCAATTTGTTTAATTGGCGGTAGTCCATACAAATATGAAGGGTCCCATCCTTTTTCTTAACAAATAGTACCGGGGCTCCCTAAGGAGACACACTGGGGCGGATGTACTTTTTGTCTAACAACTCCTGTAACTGCAATTTTCAACTCAGTCAATTTTGGTATGCTCATTCTGTAAGGTGCTCGGGAGACTGGGGCTACTCCTGGAACTAGTTCGATGGTAAAATCTATGTCCCTTTTGGGTGGCAGTCCGGGAATCGCTTCCAGAAACACATCAACAAATTCTTGTATCACAGGAATATTCTCCAACATGGCTGTTTTATCGTTTGAATTGGCATACCATACTTGGATGGCATAAATTTGACACCCTTTTCTAATGCATTTGGCTAACTGTGAGGCAGTTATGGGCCAAATCTACACTAACCACTTAATCCCTTGCATCTCTTGTTTTATTACAAGTTCATCCTTATAACTGATAGTCTTGGTTTTTCAATTAATTATGGACCAGTGTTTTTCTAACCAGTCCATACCAATCAATACGTCGGATGAGCCAAGGAGAAGCACATTTAAATATGCTGTAACAGACTGTCCTGCTATCTTTAAAGGGCAGTTTTTGACCTTAGTCGTTAATCGTATTTTTTCTCCCATTGCTAACTGAACTAGCCAAGGGCCCCTGAACTTAACTGGTTGCAACTTACATTGCTCCATGATTCTAGGATTAATATAACTTAAGGTTGCACTTGGGTCAATTAAAATAGTTACAGCAAGGTCTAAGAGTTTACCTTCAAATTCCGCCATGGTCGGCTAGTACTCTGCCTAATGGTCTTCCAACATGGCATTAATCTTTGGCAGACTCCGTCCTACATCGCCGAATTTAGAGACTTCATAAACCTGGGAAACATGTTCTTCTCCTTTCCGTTGGGGATAGTTCTTCACATAATGGGGCCCACCATAGCCCCAACATTGCACTGGGGGCCTTACTGTCCTTTCGTTGTCGATCCTCCTCAGTTGTTCATTGATTCTAGACTCATTTGGGGGATTTAACCGAAGGGTATTCTTTTGTGAGTTTCTGCTGTTTTTCCCTTTGGAAAATCCTTTGTTACCTCTATAGTGATTACCTTTAGTACTTCCAGCCAGCTTGATGCTCCTCTTATCAACCCATTTCTTACCCAAGACATTGCCCTTCTACTTGCTCTACTGGTAGCAAATTTGGGCTTTGCGTATAGCCTCGTCCATCGTCTTTGGGCTGTCAAATTCAATTCTCTCCCTGATACTTGCAGGTAGACTACTAATAAATCTTTGCACTTTTGCTTTCTCTTCCGGTATATAGGGCACATAATGGAGTAAGGAAGTAAAACGAGTAATAAATTTGTCCATAGTTTGCTGCCCCAAATGCAGGTCAGAAATTCCCTTGCCTTCTCGTCATAGAAACACTCAGTCAGGTACCTCTCCTTAAAGTACCTTTGAAATTTCTCCCAAGTGATATTCTATTCGCTTACTCCTCTTACCATCTTAACCTCCTCTCACCACAAGGTGGCCATTCCTTGTAATTGGAAAATGGCCAACTGTGCCTTGAGGTTGTGATCGTATTTGTATAGCTCGAAGTATTTGTCCATATTGATCAACCAAGCCTCAGCTTCTTCCTCCTCCCTTCCTTCTGATTCTCCAAGTTCTGTATGGTGCATCTGTTCTCCTGTCATTCTTTGTTGTTCTACACTGGGATTTGATGGTTACTGATTATGTCTGTCAGATAGGCTTTTTATAATCCTCTCCTGCTCCATGGTTAACCTTGCATTATCTTCCCATAATCGGGCCATTTAATTTTTGAACTCTTGTACTCTCTCCAAAATCACCATATTGGTATTTCGTACCTCCTCACACAGCTATACCCATAATTCGAGACTGCTTCCAGGTCCTGTTGCAAGTCTTTGACCCACCACAAACCTGTGTGACATACTGTCGGTTCTTCTCATATTTCCGACCCTTTAATTCCCGCACTTACACAAAACAATTAACAGCGGAAGGGTTATCACATTATCTGCTCCTTTAACTACTCATCAAAGATAATATCAGTTGTATATACACAATTCTAATGACAGTTTTCAACTTCCAGTTCCCAGAGGCCACAGTTTTTGTAACGTGACTCTGATACGACTTGTCACATCTCCATCACATCTCCATAGCTAATAAATTTTTTTTATACGGTTTAATACATGGGTTGGTCATTACCGTGGGTAATATTTGGGAAGGTAAATCACACAGGCTAAGGTTTTACCCCATGGCACCATTTAATTTCCATTTAAACATGCGGCATGGTTGTTCAATTGAGAAATTAATGATCAGGTCCTATCTATGATTTTAATGCTACTGTTGGAAGTACGCATGGAGACCACGCAGCATCCAGCTAAGGGGGTGACCTTTTCCTCTTCCCCGAGCCTTCACATGGCAACCTTATCCATAATCCACTTGGAATTAATTTCCCTATCTGGCTCCATCCTGTATGTGGCCGGCAGTGGGTCCAATTCCTCGACTTGTGTGGTAGATCTCGCTCCATCCATGGTAGAGATCGTCCCTCATCATCCGACGGTGGAAATCCCTTGTGGCTTCCCACCTTTTCCTCCAGTTATGTTGGTTGACGGCTCATTTGGTATGGCAACATACTGGGGTCTACTCTGGTTTCTGCTCATGCATTTAGTTCCAGGGAGCCAAGCCCATGAACCCTGCTTGATTATTTACAGTTTCGCTACCACTATCAGGTAATTTGTTGATACACGGTTCTGTTTTGATTACGCTTTCACTTGGTATGCATCTTTTTGAATTTCTGAGGAACTACTCACCCTACCAAGGTTCCTACACTTTGTAAGTTAATGGTTTAGGAGGATTCCTCAGTTCCACGACGAGAGCTCTCATATGATGGACGCAAATTTCCTTAATGGGTAATTTTAATACATATGAGAATGATTTCTTTTTTATTATCCTCTGTCGTTCGCATGTTTTCTATATATATCTAATTGCAGTGCCTCGGCGTTTCCATGTAGGCTAGGTGCTTGCTCCACAGGCGGGGGCCTAGACTTGGTTAAGGATAATCATCCCACGACATGGCAGAGGTCTAGGTACGAGAATAGTCTTTGGACATGGCTTGTCTATTAACCTGGAGAGTGGCCCTTCCAGCCTTCGTTCATGTTGATAATTTACTGGATGTATTAGTTAACTATTGGGCGGAGGATGTTTACCTCACCTATTTTCTCCTGTTTTCGTTTATTGTATATGTAATTTGATTTCTGGTCCTGCGTGTCCGAAGACAATCCCCACTACTTGGACATTGTGATTGTAAAGGTTGAAATATGTACTGTGCCATTGTTTTTGGCATGTAGATACTCTTATTTTGCTGGGCTATAATTTTGTTATGTTGAACAGTTGTTTTCAAATGCACAGATGGGTTCATTATATTATTTTTTTCTAAGAAAAAGCCATGCCATGGCTGGTCTGCGCAGAAATGTAGTTCTTTGTTTCTTTAATTCATAGTCTAAATGTTATCAAGTATTTTGGTTGCAATGCTATGAAATATATAGTTTTGTGATGTTTTCTATTCTCTCGAATTTGAAATTCAAATGTTTTCAAGTGCATACAACTTCACAGTGAAAGGGTCCATGCCCGATTCCCTCTACACTCCTGGCTTCCTTCCATTAGCTTCTCTTCCACTAGGTCTCTGTTTGTTATTTAGTGGTGTTCTATGTTGACGGGTTGCGACCCTACCCGAAACTATTAACCATTCATGCCGCAAGGCTCAGGGTTTCTTTTAGGTTCATTCATGTTTAAGAAATTACTCGTGGAGTAGGCCTCCTGCCGCACCCACACTGTGCCATCTGCTACCCCATTACAATGATACTCTATTGTGATACCCAAAACCCACTATGGTATTGGTTTTCTATGTAAAGGAATTTTCTGGCTATTGCACGTTCGATGAAATGCAAACAATGGCGCTATCATTTATAACTTTTATCTTGGAAAAAGATTAATCCTTACAATTGCTTTTAGCTAGAATAAAGCTCTGAGTATTTTAACTGGCAGCTATACATGCTTTTACTCAAGCTGCTCACATGTTGCACAACATTCTTCAATTATTAATGTTAATATTTCTTGGGGCCGCCAGCCTACTCCATATGTTTCCTAAGGGTCTTTCCTTACTCTCATTAACTGTTGCGTGAAACTAAATGTTATAATTAGTATGGTATCTTTCTGTGGTTGCATTTTGGGAACTCTACCAATTGTTGTTACATCTGGAAAACCAACTAGTTTCTAGGCTCGTGCCTAAGAATAATTTATCTGCAAGAGAAGTTTATCTAGGGTTCTCTAACTGAGTTCAACCACTTGCAGAAGATTTAAGTGTATTGCTATCTTGAACAGTTCATCGTCAGGCTACTCGTCCCCATCGGTTTCTGTCTATTTGAGTACTTTTACAGAGAACCTAAAAACAACTGTGACCCACAGGAAAAGAATAATTTGCTAGTTTCAAGTCAATACTGCATACCTGTAATGCCTTCTGTAGGTGTGCTTCCTTTTCTATGCTGAGATACGGTCACCTCTGCTCTCTGCAGCTAGTCAACTACCTGACCATGAGATTGTCGTTCGAAACCAATCTCCCCCCTAGCTTGCTCAAAGACTACAGCCTTTCTAACTTGCATGCGCTCTACACTCTTACCATCTGATCATCACCAGATGTGGTAGGCCACCCTCTTCCCCACTACCTGTCCTCTACAACACAGTGTCCTTGTTTTTCTCCCGTCCTCCCTTTTTCCTAGAATTCATTCCACGGTTAGGGAGGGGAAAAGTGGTTAGGGTTTTTGCAACTATTTCTTTATTATATTTTTTTTAATATATTAACTTCTCTCCTCAGAAGTTACATAACATTCCTGTTATTAGGAAATCATCTCTCAATTCCAATTTTTGAAAAAAATAAATATTAATTAATTAATGCAACATATAATAATCATCATCCTTTTATTTGTGTCCTTTTTAATTAACGTAAATAAAAATATTTACAATATTCTGGGGATATGACAATTACATCACTATGTTTTTAGGAAATAAACTAAAAGGCCCATAATTTTTGGTGCTATTTTGGTGGAGCTACTTAAGGAACTATAGTATTCCCACATTGGTTGGGGAATATTAAGGTAGAAAATATTAGGTCATAAAAAAGGAATAGTAAGATATTGTAATATGCATTAAGATATAATATGTTACACAAAGAAACATTGTGTCACTTTATTTCTCTATTAAATAGAAATATATCTACTCCTCGACAAGGATTTACATTGGTTAGAACATTTTTTTCATGAATAAGACTAAATATTCTAAGGGGTGCTTTAATAACACTACCAAAAATGTACAAGAAACTAACTATGGAGGAATTTCAAAGAGGAGAGGGCTCCATGACCTCCAACTTACAAACAAGGATACCTACACCTAAAAATTTAGCAAAAAAATAAACTAAGACTCAAGTAGAAGAATCTATGCAAACATATATTTCTATAGTAGAACCTAATTCTTCATCTATGGTATAACTCTTCATTCTAATGGAAGACTTAGTAAATGTGTAAGAAATTGTTAGTGGATAGCCTGACATTGAATTTTAACTAAAATCAATTCAAAGACTACTCAAATCCCTCACCTGTCTAGAATCCAAATTCCAATAGTGAAGTAATTTCCAAAACTTATTGATTATTATGGTTGATACGTAAGGAGTTGGGAGTATCCAAGACAACACTATTAAATTTTAATTTCCCATATGAATTATAGAAGGGGATAAAGAAGTGAAAAACATGCCTCCTTCATCACTAGAAAATTTCAGTGATATGGCTTCGAAGAATCAATCACACTCCTCTTTGAATTTGATATTATCTGTAAAATCTAGGATTACTTCTATGTTTCTTAGAACATGAAACTATTCCTTGTGACAATAAAGAATGTGACATTCTAATTGTTCATGGGACTTGGTGGAAATGACTTTATAACATGGGTAGATATGAAGAAATAAATTATTAATAAATACCAAGATTATTGTAAGGATAAGGACTCTAAGGAAAAAATTCTCATAATGAACGAGAAAGAGGATGAAATATTAGAAAAATGTATGGAAATTTTCAAGTATAATATACATTGGTCAATATAGAGCTAGGTGGATGAATGAAACTTACATATTTTCCTATTGAGATGAATCAAGGAAAATATCATGGACATCTTGAATCTTATGGGGGATAGGGATGTTTCTCAATTGATGCATGATGAAATTTCAGATCCTTGCAAGTGGTGCTCTAGATGAACCTAAAAGTAAATAAAAGGATAGTGAGAAAAAATGTTTAAAATTAGTTCTTTGAGTTCTTAGTTGGATATCTCAGAGATTAAAAGAAATGGAAAGAAGTAGAACGAGCCTCGGAAACCATTCATTTGAAATTTAGAAATAAGCAACTAAAGAAAGTCCATTAAACAAAGTTGAAATTTTCAAGATTTGTGAACAAGAACACACTACTAATAACCCGCTCTCCCAACTAGCATTAAAGGTAGTACACCATGATAAAAATAGGGACATCAGGAAACTATGGTTTATTATGCAGAACTTACCATGGTATCCTCATCCCCAAGGTATGCCTCCGAATCAATCAAAAATTATAATCCTTATTGGGATAATCTCAAATTAAATATCATCCTTAACCTCGGTGCACACCTACGTCTTAGTGGATTCCCCATCCACCCATTGAAACAAGGATGGAGTCCTTCCTAGAGAGGTCACTACCATTTTTTACCTTAATTTTTTTAGAAACTCATGTAGTCAATTCAACAATTTCAACTTATATTGAACTCGTTTCTTCTATATTTCTTTGAATCCTTGTTTTTCTACAAAAATATCTAAACCATTATGCTTCATAAATTCTCTATTGCCATGCCATAGATGCTCCCAATTCTACTATATTTCCACATACTTCAGTTTTAAATCACTCTCATACTATAATTTTTTTTATTGCTTCAGTATATACGCAAAACAAATTCACCTAGTCACCATGTAATCTATATAGGACCCACCTTTGTACATACAATTATGAGGTAAACATTGACATTTATCCCTAAGGTTAAAGAATATTTTTGTATCCTATTTTTATTAAAAAAAATTGCAAAAGTGATAATATTATACTAATAATACTTTAATTGTACCTATACTTCTTCCTTTCCTATGTCCAAGGATGAAAAACCTCTCTAATTAGATAGGAGTTACAACCACGTATAGTGCACATTTTGTACATAAGTAGCCTACTCTAGCTAAATATTGTTGAATTGGCATCATACACAAATACATAGCTACAAAAAAACTATAATGGGGTAGTAATTAAAAAAAAAAGATTCAAAAATATGCATGTCATATTTAATGTTGCCATCACCAATCATGATGACCCATTTAATAAAATGCAATGGTCCTTCCTTTTCATAATAATGATGATAGTATTATAGCCACCACTAATTTTGACACATGTACACATAAACATTATTGCACATTATGTTATGACACAAAGAGTGATCATCTAGCCAAAATTAATAGGATTATTGAAATACACCATGTTAGTACAGGTTTACCACATCAAACCTACTTCCACTCATGCCTATAGCCTAAGTAGTCACTTTTCCCAAGTTATTTTCATCATTCTTATACATCTACTTGAAAATTACCCATAGATCCATTAATTATATATTTTTTTCATTATTCTACCCATTTGTGTGAAAGTAATTAATTTTTTTTCACTCGTTTGACTCATTCACATGGAATATTTCAATAAATTATTTTTTTATGAATTATTTTTATTAATTAACTGAAATATTTCTTTTTAATTATTTACTCATTATAAGGATTACTAACCATCATTTTAACTGGTTTCTCTCACAACAATAATACAATAATAAGATTGGTTAGATCATGATTCGGTTCGATAATCATCTTTTATTATTTGGATGATATTAAATATAACAACTATTTTTTTGTAAATAGGAGAAGATTTATCCCTCATTTTATCACGGTCTTGTTCATCATCTAACACTCACTAGCTCTTTTCTAGCTACCATAGGAGAGGCAGAAGTATCATTTTGTGATTGATGAGGGATAAAACAAGAACTCTCCCAAGGAAGAGTTTGAAGGTGAACTACATACTCTCCAACAATCTTCCCATAGGTGTAATTTAATAAAATATTTTATTTGGTAATGTAGTCTTATCGTCTTGCTTATATTATTATTTTCTCTATTTTCTATTTGATGTTTTTTTTATTTCTAACTAGTATAGTGAAATAAAGACAATTGATTAACACTATTCTTTATTAATATATTTTAATTATTGTACTAGTTACAACCACTAGGAGTTGTTTTCTGCTAACACTTACTATTGAAAAAGAAAACAAATTGAGGAAACTCATGGAGATTTTAGCCATATTTAGGTCCTAGGTAATGCACCGTTGGGTAAAATTTCTCTCTTGTTATTTTATTTTTCCTTTACTAGGTATTATGGATTATTTGTCATTGTTTATCATTTTTTTATGTGTCTAAGTTATAGTTTTTGGGACATCCCTATATGACAAATGGAGACCAATCTCTTATAATAGGAGGGCATATACTAGCCAACTTATTCTTCCAAATGGACATCTTTTTTGGCCCACCACAATTATTAGGGATACTTGCATTACCAATGTAGATATAATTGTCTAAACTTCCAAGGGTCATTTTTCCAAAAATCTACATTTTTTTCATTTTTCCATAGTAGCTAGTCCACTATTAAGGAATTTTTTCCCTTACTGAATGTATATCCCCTTCGCTTCTTAGTGGAAGGACTAGGAACGATACCCTTTCTAGTTTTAAGCACTTTCCACAAAACAAGTCCTTATATAGGCCTATTGTCTTTGCACCACTGTGGGCTATAGCAGATCCATTTCAAGGTTAACTTATTTTCTTTTAAAGCTTCTTTCCATTCAACCTTGAGATCAAGAAGGACTCCTTATGGAATTTAGTATCGATCCCTCAAAGATACATTTTTGGATACCCTCCTCTTAGGGTTTGCTTCTTCTTTTTAGTTGTTATTTTCATCCCAAGATCATGATTAATAGATGAAATATAGACAATTTACAAAATAACGAATAAAAAAAAAACTTATGAAAAAAATGTAAACTTATTAATTCAAAAGCAATATTTATAACTGCAATATAGATAATTTAAAAAATATTGACTAAAAGAAAAACTTATGAAAAATAAAAAAAAAAAACAAACTTATTAATTCAAGAAATAATATTTGATGGCATAGATGTTTTGATCCACTCGGGACTTATTTTTTGTAAAATTGTGAATTAGATATTTAAAATGAGTTTTTAAAAGAGTAAATAGATTTGACACTTAAAAGACCATGGAATAACTTTTGTTCTATAAATTAGAGAGCTAAAACTTATGATTCTAAAAAACACTTATCAAATTTTAAACTTTACACAATGAAAGAAAATCTCCTAATAATTAAACTACACTTATCTCATCAAAAATAATAATATAATTATATGAAAAAAAGTTGTACTATTGATACTCCACACATTTAAATACACACACATAGGATTAGCCCAATTAATAGGAGAAATGCCACTTTTTTTTCGTGGAATTAGACAATACAATTTTTAGCGAAATTGTTATTTTTTAATGTTTAAAATGAGTTTTAAATGTATGAATGGTTTTTCACCATAAAATACTCTTAAGACATTTTGAAAAATTAAATAGACTAGACTTACTATTTTTAAAAAATCTCTCCACATTTTTAACAATTATATATTAATTTATATAATTTTATATAATATAATATATATTATTGCATGCGCAAGACATTCATAATATTTAAGCACCAAAATAAGTTATAGGAGAACATTTTATCCTCAAATTCCATGAGTCGTTGAAATTAACCTTCAACGTTGATTCACCTAAAGTAATTGGCATTGTCTACGGATGTAAAAAAAAATTGATGGTGGAAATGGATTCAGCGCCATCAAGAACATCTGAGGCACACAAAATCCTAAATTTTTACAATTGTAACCCATATTTTCAAACATTTCTGTCAAATTTTATCATAATATTATCAATTCTTTTGTTATTTTCCACGTTGATTTGTGGGTTTTTTTAGATTGTGCTAGAATTTAATGGTAATAAAGTTGGAGAAGGAAATTACTTGTCTATAAAGGATAGCCTTTGAGTAGTGATATTATCTCTAGGAAAGCATTTGATTGCTTCAACTTCTATTTATTTTTTAATCACACAACTACAATTATTGAAACAGTTAATTCTTTTACAAGTATTTCTATCCATTTGTGAATCACATCACTACAATTATTGAAGCTTCCAATTCTTTTACATATGTTTGGTGCCTTTCTTTGGGTAGAATATAAATATATACCTCCAACATTTTAATATAACCTTCTGTATTAGTCCCTGCATCA
>APFE030061709.1:19568-42832 GCA_000404065.3 Pinus taeda | reverse complement strand
TCTTCTCTTTTCTTTTTTTTTTTTCATAAGATCTGAACCTTAATATCAGCTTTATAATTAAAAAATATTATATAATTTAATGATATAAAATATTAAAATCTTACCAACATATTCTAGTTATTTAAAAAAATTGATTTATTCTTTTTTACTAATTCAAAATAATATCAAATAATACTTATAAATTTTTTAAAAATATATTCACTTTAATTTTTTAATTCAAAATCTTATTAAATTTAACATAATAAAATTATTAAAAATCTCAAACACAGCAAGAATATCTAAAACTTTTTAAAATGCAAAAAATATTAAAAAGAGTTAAAATTCAATAAAATTAAATATCAATCTTTCAATCCGATTCAATGGCTTTTAAGTGATATTTATTTTTTAAATATTTAAATTTTAATTTTAAATTTTCTTCCCTCTTTTTGGATTATATTTTGAAATATTCTTAAAAACTAAAATAAATTATTTTCATATTCGTTTCTACACATGAATACTCATTGATTGAATGATGATGGACAGCTTGATTCAAACCTATGAAATTACAGTGACTTGAATATTTACATCTCATTTTTCTTAATTAAAAACCATAATTTTATAAAAAAATCATATTTTTTTTGAAATCCAGAAATATATTTAAAAATAAGTATGTGAAATATTTATTTTATTGATATGCACATGAAATTACCCATTAATATTATTTTATAGTTAAAATATTTATTTATAATAAAAAAATTTAATAATTCATATATTTTTTGAAGTCATAAAAAATATTTAAAATAAATATAAGAAATATGAATTTAATGATATGCAATGAAACTACCAATTAATATTATTTCTATAAAAGAAAAAAATTATTATAATTCTGTGAATGGAAGCGTACTAGTAATTGCATTTCAATTTAATTTTATATACAATGCATGGCCGCTAAAGATTTTGTGAGTGTTATGCGTAGCTGATGTATAGTTTGATTGCCTCTCCTTGCACTTTTGGAAGGAGCGCTTGAGAGATAATTTCTTCACTATTTCCATGCTGGCACAACGCCACTCCAATAGTCAGGCTACTTTGCTCCAATAGTCACGTTGCTTTCTATGAATGAGAAGTGCCTTCGATGGATGAAAAGTGCCATGGCTCCTCGCATTGATTCTCCATATGGGAAACGCCGTTTCTTTCTATACTCACGGCACTCTGCAATGCAATTACCATTATGTCTTATTATAATACACAGCTAGAAATCTAATACCACTTTCTCAGTTTAATTTTTATATGCAAAGGTTTTTCCTGTACATCACTGTATATGAAATTGGAAAAACGTACTATCATATACGTATATCATATACATATTTATATAAACTAAGGAAAATACACAGAAAATTATGAACCCAGCCGGAAAATTGAAGAATTGCATGGCGTTGATAATTACCGAGGTAAAACGTGTGCTTAGGTTAGATTTCTATGGACGCCATAACGATGTTCCAGAAGATAAAAACGAGTTCCAATAAGGATTTCAAAGGGGAAAATGGCGTCAAAGGTTTGGCCATTAGAATTGGCCATTAGAGATAGCGCTGACATTTAGAATTGGCCATTAGAGTATTTGATTGCGCATCAACTGAACTGTATGTGGCAAGTGAAGCTACGAAATCCTGGGTTTTGCAGGTCAGCCCTACATCAAGTGGTATGAGAGCTCGAGCAGCTTTCTTTGAAGGTTCAAGGGTTTTTTTAATTAAGTTAATTGCATGTGATTTTTGAAACTCACGAATATTGTAGCACAGCATGCAATATTCAAGGAGTCCAGCAAGGGTGGCAAAACCTAAAGATTCAATAGAGGTTGAATAAAGTTGCAGATGAGAGAAGCCTACAGGAGCAGTGGAGGATGCTCAAAAGGGTTCCAGCAGAGGAACTATGATTACCAAAAGACCAGATCCGGAGGGAAGGATTGGTGAGGTAAGTGGTAGCAAGAGAGGTTGCTATGGTAGAGGCTTCATGCAACTCATAGGTGAGGAACTCATGGCAAAGGAGATGACTACTGAAAGTCATAAAGGAGAGAGAAGAGGTTCAAAAAGAGGCCACCATAGAAAAGAGAAGGAATATGCCAAGGCGAATGGCTAAGGACATCAGTTGACTCATGAAGAGTATGAGAAAGAGAAAGCTGAGATAGCAGTTCACCTTGAGCTATTGATGGAGTTGTTGCAGGAAAACGTGAAAGACCAGAGACATGGTTTAGTGCTGAGGAAGAGAGTGAAGTGGCAAAGGCTACAGTAGAAAAGAGATTTACAGATAAGCATGTAGTTAACAGAAGAGCTTAGGAAGCTTGAGCAGAGAATGGATGTACAGTTGAGACGGGAAAAACTCAGATCAACTGAGTTGGAAGAGGAGGTTTCCATTGGTGAAATAGAGGAGAAGATCATTGATGATTTCTTGAGTTATTGGGTAAATCCAGATGAGCTGGATAATATAAAACCATGTATTTTTATAGCTGACAATTGTGATGTGATTACAGGTTTTACTGAGGAAGATGTGGTGCCATCTTGTGAAACTGTTACAGCACAAGAGGAAGTTCTTATGGATGCAGAAGAAGGGAATTGAAGCGCAGATAAGGGAAGTAATAGTTGATACTATTGAACATTATGTGCAAACTGAGAGTTTATATGCAGGCGATGAGATGGTAACAACAAGAAGCTTGGCTTGTGAAAGTATTGAAGATTGTACAGAAAGTTTCTCAAAGGAGATGATAGATTTATGGCATGAGTTAAATGTTCTAAAGAAGAGACTAGAAGTACAGAAGATAAGAATTCAGAATATAAAGGGAGAGAATGGATGAAGATAAAGAGGTTTATTTTTATGAACCAGAATACAGATGCATTCTCAGAGAAGCTGTTGCTGGGGATAGACTGAGTGATAATCTCAAGAATGATTGGGATTGGTACACTGAAATGCTAGCAGAGGGAAATAAGGCACTAAGGCGTTATGAATTTTATTCTAACAAATGTTTTGTGAATGCAAGTATTGGTGCAAAACATTTGACTCAGTTGAGGAGAGAAGTTTTCTGTTCCAGAAGACAGGAGGGTATGGATGATCAGGTGGCAGTTAGAACAGAAGCAAGCATAGAAGCAAGAAGTCAGCAAGTGACAGTACAGACTGAGCAAGCCGTCTTAGCTCAACAGACAACAAGAAATCAGCAACTTGAAGAATTATTGGACAAATAATTTGAGCTCATTAGAAGAATCATGTTGAAAGCATCTCAGCAGAAGACATCAGCAAGGAAGAGAAGCAGCAGAAGCAGTAGCAAGATGAAAACAGAGATAGATTATGAAAGTGTAGCTAGTGGAGCAAGACAACATAAAATATGGAGACCTAGAGAAAAGCACCAAGCAACAACAAATGATGGCTTGCAGCACAAGATGTGGGATCCAGGCATACACAGATCCCAGCACATGATCAAGGGATCATGATTAATTTTAAGGTTGGGTGTATGATGCAGGAGCATCAAGACCCTCTTCATTTGTAAATATGGAATAAAAAGGGGGGTGTGATAATTTTAAATATTTTGTTATTTTTAATAAAATAGGGAGTGTTTTAGGCATAAATCAGTGAATGTGGACCATTATGGGATAAGGAAATATTTTCTATTTTAGAACAGGGAAAAATATGGGAAAAAGCCTCAAGATGCTTTTTACAATATGTATGCATTGCATGTAGACTCCTAGAGCTTTTAGTTGAGTGATTCTAGATCATGCTTAGTTTTATAAATTAGGAATCCTCAAAGACATTGAGGATCAGAGAGAGAGTGTGAAAGGTTTTCTGGTTGGGAGCCTTCGGGCAGTTTGTAAAGGGCCATCAATTCTACTTATCTGGCCAACACAAGTTTGTAAGTTATTGTTTTGTTCCAGTTTGTATATATTGGTTGATTGAGAAATTGTTTCTTGGTTTCCTGAAGTTCATGGCATTGTTAAATTTATGAAGAAAGAAATGATAAATACATGTGTTAAAGTCCACATCGACTTGTGGGAGAATCGATATGCATAACCATCGAATGTATAAGATATTAATCTCGGCGTAAGAGGCGGTATTTAAATCCTCGGTTTGTATCGAACATTGGTATATGAATGTTTTTGAATTGATTTTAAAATAGATCTACGGGAATTCCTTGAATCATGAAGGCGATGTGAAAATTAGTTTAATACACAGAGTAGCGGTGGATTGATACCAAGCTGACAGATTGTTTGGAAGGTGTTACAACTCAAATTCATCAGTTTGCTTTCTCTATTGGCTCCTACCTGTGCACATATCCATATATCGCATTGATTATATAGCAGCAGTGGATTATAAGGTTCCCACTACAATTGATGTGCATATATTTATATATATATAACTGTGTTTAATTCTGGGTAGAGTTATATGATCTATATACATTGGGGCAGAGTATTTGCGTGGGTTCCATTTATATTTTGTAACTGTTTGGGTGGTGGCCGGAAAGCAGCGACGGGTGCACCCGGTCTATGTCAATTGTGCCTGCATGTTATTACACCATTTAGCTGAACAAAACCGTGCTCGTGTTCTAAGAATAAGTGGAGACTCCTCATGTGAGTTTTCGGGTAGAGCGAAAGCTCGGATCATGTGTGAGAGGTGAATGACTATTTAACGCTTGTTCTGCGGCCTATGGTTTTTGTGTATCGGCGTTTAAACATATGAAGCCATTGAAGGGCATTGTAAGGTATTTCACTGGATTATTCAGTAGTTATGACTTGTAGGATTGGAGTTACTGCATGTATTCTTTCTCTGAGCCGTCATAGCCTGCTGAAGTTACGATGGTATAGAATTCTACGATGTTAATGATTGTAAGCATTCGCTGCTTGTGGGGAAAATTGAAGAATTGCAAGGCGCTGATAATTACCGAGGTAAAACTTGTGCTTAGGTTAGATTTCTATGGACGCCATAACAATGTTCCAGAAGATAAAAACGAGTTCTAATAAGGATTTCAAAGGGGAAAATGGAGTTTAAGGTTTGGCCATTAGAATTGGCCATTAGAGATAGCGCTGACATTTAGAATTGGCCATTAGAGTATTTGATTGGGCATCAACTGAAGTGTATGTCGCAAGTGAACTGAGGAAATCCTAGGTTTTGCAGGTCATCCCTGCATCAGGAAATAATACTAAACCAACAGGGAATATTATTATAGACACAAAGGTATTATTATAATAAACTCTTCGGTTTACTACAATAAACTTAAGGGATTGATATTATATACCTAAGGGAATAATAAATCTAATGGATTATAAACCCAAGGGAATAATATTAAACCGAATGGATTAATATTATAACCATGAGGTATATAAAGTAAAATATAATCATAAATCCTAAAATAAACATGGTTGAATATGGTTCACCATGGTTTATTTTCATATTGAGACAATATTTGTCACAATGCAACACGACACCATGTTTAACCATGATTGTTTTCCATATCAAGACAATCTTTCTCACAATGTGGCATTGGACCATGGTTGACCATCGTTGAACATGATTGATTTTCATATGGAGACGCTCTTTGTCACAATGTGACATTGGACCATGGTTGATTTTCATATTGAGAAAATATTTGTGACAATTTGATGTTGGACCATGGTTGACCACGATTATAAACCCAAGGATTAATATTATAAACCCTATGAATAATATTATACCCTATGAATAACAACTCTTAAATTAATAAACCCAAGAGATTGATATTTTAAACACAAGGGAATAATAAACAAAATGGATTATAAACCCAAGGTAATAATATTAAACCGAAGGGATTAATATTATAAACCCATGGTATATAACTCAAAAGATAAATATTATAAATCATAAAATAATCTTGGTTGAGCATGGTTTACCATGACTAATTTTCATATTGAGGCAATCTTTGTCACAATGTGATGTTGGACCATGGCTGACCATGGTTTATTTTCATATTGAGACAATATTTTTCGCAACGTGTCATTGAACCATGGCTGACCATGGTAGACCATGATTGGTTTTCATATCAAGACAATCTATCACAATGCAGCATTGGACCATGGTTGACCATGATTGGTTTCATATGGAGACAATCTTTGTGACAATGTGATGTTGGACATGGTTGATTTTTATAATAAGAAAATATTTTTCACAATATGATGTTGGACCATGGTTGACCATTATTAACCATTATTACAAACCAAGGTAATTATATAAAACCTAAGGATTAATATTATAAATGCCATGAATAATACTATACCCTAGGAATATGAACCCTTAGATTAATAAACGCAAGGGTTTGATATTATAAACCCAAGGGATTGATATTAAAATCCCAAGGGATTTTAAAGCCAAGCGAATAATATTAAACCCAATGGATTAATATTATAAAACAAAGGTATATAAGCCGTAAGATAAATATTATGAACCCTAAAACAAACAGGCTTGACTATAGTTTACCATGGTTGACGTTCATATTCAGACAATGTTTATCACAATGTGACATTGAACCATGGTTCATAACGGATGGTTTACAGATTGAGACAATTTTCGTCACAATGTGACATCAAACTTGGTTGACCATGTTTGACCATGATTATAAACCGAAGGGATTTATACTAAACCATAGGATTAATATTATAAACCCTATTAATAATATTATTCCCTAGCAATATGAACCCTTAAATTAATAAATCCAAGGGATTTATAAGCCTAAGGGATTAATTCTAAGACCCCAAGGTATTATAAACCAAAGTGAATAATATTAAACCCAAGGGAATAATATTAGAAACCCAAGTTATATAAACCATAAGATAAATATTATAATCCGTAAACTAAACATGGTTGACTATGGTTGAAAATGGTTGATTTTTATATTGAGACAACCTTTGTCACAATGTGACATTGGGGCATGGTTGACCATGTTTTAATATTATTAATTTTCATATCAAGACAATCTTTATCACAATGCGATGTTGGATCATGGTTGACCATGGCTAGTTTTCATATTGAGACAATCTTTCTCACAATGTGATATTGGACCATGATTGTTTTTCATATTAAGACAATATTTGTCACAATGTGAAATTGGACCATGATTCATTTTGATATGGAGAGAATATTCATCACAATGCGATGTGAGACCATGTTTGACCATGATTGTTTTTCATATTGAGACAATCTTTGTCACAATGTGGCATTGGACCATGGTTGACCATGTTTCTTTTTGTATGGAGGCAATATTCATCAAAGTGCAACACTCGACCATGGTGAACAATGATTATAAACCCAAGTGATTTATATTAAATGAGAAGAGTAATATTATAAACTTGATGAATAATATTATACCCTATGAATATGAACCCTTAGATTAATAAACCCATGGGAGTAATATTATAAACGAAAAGAAATAATAAACCCAATGGATTAATACTAGAAACACAAGGGATTAGAAACCCAATGGATTAATACTATAATTCCAAGGTATATAAACCTTAAGGTAAATTTTATAAACCCTAAAATAAACATTGTTGACCATGGTTTACCATGGTTGATTTTCATATTGAGACAATCCTCGTCACACTGCATCATTGGAGCATGGTGGACCATGGTTGATTTTCATTTTGAAACAATAATTGTCATAATGTGACATTGGACCATGGTTAACCATGATTTATTCTCATATCGAGACAATCTTTCTCACAACGTGGCATTGGACCATGGTTGACAATGATTGGTTTTCATATGGAGACAATCTTTGTCACAAGGTGACATTGGACCATCGTTGATTTTCATATTGAGAAAATATTTTTCACAATATGATGTTGGATCATGGTTAACCATGATTACAAACCCAAGGGATTTACACTAAACCCAGGGATTAAAATAATAAACCTTATTAATATATTATACACTAGGAATATAAAACCTTAGATTAGTAAACTTAAGGAATTGATATTATAAACAAAAGGGATTATACTAAAACCCCAAGGGAATAATATTAAATCCAATGAATTAATATTATAAACCCAAGGTATATTAACCCTAAAAGAAACATTCGTAACCACGGTTTACCACGGTTGATTTTAATATTGAGACAATGTTTGTTGTAATCTGATGTTGGACCATGGTTGATTTTGATATTGTGACAATCCTTGTCAGAATGTAACATTCGATCATGGTTCACCATTGTTGATCATGATTATAAATCTAAGAGATTTATATTAAACCCTAGGATTAATATTATAAACCCTATGAGTAATATTATACCTTAGAAATATGAACCCTTAGATTAATAAACCTAATGTATTAACTCTAAAACTCTAAGATATTATAAACTGGAAATAATATTAAACCAAAGAGATTAATATAATAAACCCAAGGTATATAAACCTTAAGATAAATATTATAAACCCTAAAATAAACATGCTTGATCATGGTTTATTTTCATATTGAAACAATATTTGTCATAATGCAACAATGGACCATGGTTGAACATGATTAATTTTCATATCAAGGCAATCTTTGTCACAATGTGATGTTGGACCATGTTTGATTTTAATATTGATACAATCTTTATCACAATGTAACATTGGACCATGGGTGACCATGGTTGTTTTTCATATCTAGACAATCTTTATCAACTATAGTTGACCGTTGCAACAAGTCAACAATGCTTAACATGTGTTAATATATAAAAATTATACATAATCAACATATAAGTATACAAAACCCTAGTATATTAAGTGTTAGTAATGGTTTATTTTATAATTAAACACAATTAATGTTAGAATACAAATTAATTGTGGTTTAATATTTAAGCCCTATTAATAATTAATATAGACCCCTAGTTTTTTTAGAGTGCACGACTGCATTAATAAATGTGTGTTTGTGCTTATTTGTTACTATTAAAAACTATTTGTTACTTTTATCTCTTTTTTCGTTTTAGAATGATTTTTTTTATAGCGTTTATTATCGTATTTTCATAAATTAAATATGATAATGAAGGATTTAGTAAAAGTTTTCTTGCTTTATTGATTATTTTTCATTTAAGAATTACATTTTTTTTTAGTTTTATGTTATTTTATTTATTTAATTATTGTAGTTAATATTTAGAAAAATAAAAGTATTTATTATTTTTATCTTGTATTAATTGCTGGTATCCTTATTATTTAATTTAAAATTAAAAATTTTACCATTATTATTATATTTCTTATTAATAAAAGAATTTCACTCTAATTTTGAAAAATGCATCCAATATGCTAGATTATTATTAAATAGAAAAGGTTATAGATTCCAAAACATATATTTTATCATTAATAGGTTTTCTTATCATTATAACTATTTTATAAATTTATGATATTTATTTATTTCTATCCCTTTTTTAGATTATTCAGAAACCTTTCTTACCTTATTTATGACCCAATCTCTTTTCCTTACTCCTATCATTTTCATCTTCTAATATTTCATAAACTACTATTTTTAATTTATCCCCTCTACTTTGTTTTATTATTCACAATTTTTAACCCCCTTATTAATTTCCTTAGCATCATCTAGGAATCGTAAACATCTACTTTTGTTTGCTAAATTAAGATTTTTTAAATCATTTATATTCAAAAAATTTGGGATATTATAATATTAGAAATACTAAACTCCTTTTAAATAAAAATTTTATATCTATAAAAGGATTTTAAATAATATAAAAATAATAAAACTCTTTTTACATAAAAATAATATTTTATTTACTTGTTTGACTATTCTCCAATGGCTAGTTTTCAATGGCTAGTTTTTAACTGCTAACCTTGGGCAATGATGAACCCTTATTATTTATTTATTGCATGATTCGTTTCACCTTGTGGTGAGGATGAACCACATTGCAGATTGTCCTTAGGATGAATCACATTGCCAAATCTTTATGAGGGCGGTGACACATCCTTACTATTTATTCCTTAAGAAAGATTTATTTCACCTTGTCTTGAGGATGAACCACATTACTTGGTTCTAAACTTCGACCAATTCCTTATGATGTGATTATTCACAAAAAAATAAAAAATAAAAAAAATTAATTGATTAGTAATAACTTGATTTTTATTCTCTCTTCTCTTTTCTTTTTTCAAGGATTTTAACCTTAAATATCAGCTTTTATAATTAAAATAATATTTAATTATAGATATAAAAGATTAAAATCTTACCGCATATTGTAGTTATTTAAAAATTTGATTTATTCTTTTTACTAATCACAATAAGATCTAAATAACACTTAAACAATTTTTAAAAAATATACACTTTAATTTTAATTCAAAAATCTTATTTAAATTTAAAAATATAAATTTATTTAAAAATCTCAAACATAGCTAGAGAAATCTAAAACTTTTAAAATGCAAAGTATTAGAGCTAAAATTCAATAATTTAAAAATAATCAATTATTTTTTAATATTTAAATTTTAATTTACATTTCTCCCTCTTTTGATTAATGTTTTTGAAATTACTGAAAAGTAAAATAAATATTTTCATATTCGTTTTCTACACATGAATATCATTATACATTGATGAAGATGATTGACAGGTTGATTCAAAACCTATGAAATTACAGTGACTTGAATATTTACATCTCATTTTTTTAATTAAAAATATTTAATATCATATATTTTTTTGAAGTAATAAAAAAATATTAAAATAAATATAAGAAATATGAAATTTAATGATATGCAATGAAACTACCTATAATATTATTTCTATAATAAAAAAATTTATTAAATATTTGTGTGAATTGTGGAAGCATACTAGTAATTGCATTTCAATTTAATTTTATATACAATGCATGGCCGCTAAAGATTTTGTGAGTGTTATGCGTAGCTGATGTATAGTTTGATTGCCTCTCCTTGCACTTTTGGAAGGAGCGCTTGAGAGATAATTTCTTCACTATTTCCATGCTGGCACAACGCCACTCCAATAGTCAGGCTGCTTTGCTCCAATAGTCACGTTGCTTTCTATGAATGAGAAGTGCCTTCGATGGATGAAAAGTGCCATGGCTCCTCCCATTGATTCTCCATATAGGAAACGCCGTTTCTTTCTATACTCAGGGCACTCTACAATGCAATTACCATTATGTCTTATTATAATACACAGCTAGAAATCTCATACAACTTTCTCAGTTTAATTTCTATATGCAAAGGTTTTTCCCTGTACATCAGTATATATGAAATTGAAAAAAACGTACTATCATATACATATATATAAAGGAAGGAGAATACACAGAAAATGAAGATTTTGCCTCTTTTTTTTTTCAAATTGAACAGTTAAACACATAAAAAAATTACTAAAATTTGGTGTTTTAATGAAATTGTATAAAATTAAATGTAAACACTAACTCTGGTGTTTAGAGTTTTGGTATTTAGAATAGATTTGCAGTAGTCTTACTAGTGTTTAAATCTCTAGAGGGTCACCTATAAATGGGTAGTATAGAAAAATACAAGCAATATGAAAACAAGTCACATCACCAACTCTAACTTCTAAAATTTTAGTGTTTGAAATGGATTTATAATAATCCCACCCTTTTATGTAAATTAGTGTTAAATGACAAATTTCTATACTATTATAATTGTGGAAAATTATATATAAATAATCAACTATATTCCTAGGTTATATTTTTTTCCTGGTTATTATAGATTATGCAACTTTATACACAAATATGATTATTTTCTTATTTCAAAAAAGTGTTTTACTATCCACCGACTATATATATATTTTTCTGAAATAAGAAAATAATCATACCTGTGAACGGAGGTGCAACCAAATATAGCTGAGGGAATACAGTTAAACATCTAGCCTTTGAATAGAGCCAGAGCTGGAAATGCAATACACTGCACTTCGTGTTGTTGCCTCACGGACAGCATTTTTTTTTTCAAAAATAAAATCTAAAACTAATAGTAATATATAATTCTTCAAATATAGGAAAATTCAAAAACCTAATTTAAGCTTTTTTAACCCTTTCTACTTTATCTGATTTCAAAAATAATAAAAACCGAAACTTTAATAAATTAATAAAATTCTAAAACATAAAATTCTAAAACTTAATTTATATATAAATAAATCTCTTCAAATTTTTCTAATTTTTCTAATTTATTCCAAAATAGATTATTAAAGGGAATAACTTTAATACTTACTAATCTGATTTAATTAATGTCTAAATTACTAAACCAAATTAATTCATGACTAAATTACAAACCCAATTTATAAACCTCACTGATGTGCCTCTGGTCAAAACAGCCAACAATTTTATATAATTAACCCTATGTGCCTCTGGTCAAAGCAGCTCAACAATTCTATATAATTAACCCTATACTGCATTCAACAATTCTATGTAATCAAGAAACTAATCAAAGCAGCTCCACAATTCTATATAATTGACCATGTCTTCATTCAACAATTCTATATAATTCATGCAGCTAAACAATTCTATATAATTAACCCTATGCTCCATTCAGCTATTCAATATTATTAACTTACACTATAACACAATATAACTCACACTGTAACCAACTATAACTCAATATAATTAACTCACGCAGTATAATTGCACTATAACCCAATATAACTCACACTATAACAAAGTATAACTCAATATAATTAACTCACAGAATATTCTGTTAGATTCAGCAATTCAATTCTATATAATTAACCCTGTGCTCCATTCAGCAAATCCATATAATCAAGCAGCGCAACAATTCTATATAATTAACCCGATGATCCATTCAGCAATTCTATATAATTAACTCTCACTGATGTGGTACATTCAAAGCATTGCAACACATAATAATGAAACCTGCAATGTCAAATCATTGCAACACATAATAATGAAACCCGCAATTTCAAATGCAAATCGACTATTCAATTCTTATCTAAAGTTTCGTACACAAATGTTTTTGACCTCTTTCATATTATCCCGTCAGTTAAAAAACTGCCATTTTAAAGCCACATATGGTCAGCTCAATCTCAAACAGCATCAATATGGGATTGGCTCCAATAGGGCAGCACCCATTCCCCTGTTCAGGAGGCCAATCTGCATGCAGAAAGCTACAAGGGCGCACTCTAACCAGGCAAACAGTGACTTCCTAGCCCACTCTAACCAGGCAAACAGTGACTTCCTAGCCCACTCTAACCAGGCAAACAGTGACTTCCTAGCCCATTTTACTGTTGAAATGTGCCAATGACTTATGTAATTATGAGTAAATCTTTATTAGTTACTGATAATTATTTTTATAAGTTAGTAATTATGAGTAATTTTTATTAGTTAGTGGCAGTTAGTTTTGTAAGTTAGTAACCAAAGAAGAGGCTCTTATCATGGAGAATCATCTTTGATTAATAAGGATTTCCAATCCCTTACCCTATGGAGGTTTCTTAACACATTGTCAGGGTTTTATTAGGTAATTCTTCGTATTAAATTGTGTGAATGATTCAGTTTCCTACTTTTCTTCATTATTTTCTTGATTGAATGATAACTGCTCTAAAAACAACATCTACCATATTTGATGGCATAAACCTAAGCTAGGAGTATCACATATCTAGATTATCTCACAAATCTCAATAATTAATTCATGATATCAATATGACCATGGAGATTCATATTTTCACATGTCATATTTTTACATGTTTACTTACAAGAATACTTTTTTTTTCAAATATATAAACCAACTTAAATTAATTTAATTTTAAATTTATTATGGGGTGAGAGGATCAAATCTCTAGAAGTACAAATTTTTCTTCAAATTCTACACACCAAGAAGAAAATTTACACCTAAAAAAACTTTAATTATTTATTTATATAATTATTTTAAAAAAAATAAGCCAGATTATTTAATTATTTTGTTAGATCTTTAACTTTTTCCATTTTTTAGATTTTAAATTTTTTTTGTTTGGTTACAATTTTGACCACGACACCCTGACACATGATATGAACTGTAAAATAAACTTTTAAACGCAATTACGATTAACAAATATATAAATTAAATATATTTTTTGGTCAACCGTTAGGGCTCCCTCAACGTCTTAGCGGTCGATCATGGAGAATGTGTTAGACATATTCCTTTTAAAATTTATCTCCACCGTCTAAAAATTTTTATATCTTAAATAAGCATATCCCCTAAATATATTTATATCTGAAAGGAGAAAAAAAAAATATTTATAAAGAAATTACATTTTCCACTATTTCTTGATATCCATAAATACATTTAACTAGTTATTTAGAATTTCATGTATAGATATATACCAGTAATTTAGAATTTTATATTTTGAATACTTCGATAATATTTAAAGACAAAAATAAATTATAATCATCCTCAAATTCCATCACGTGAAACGTGAAAAATCATACGAGCTTCCAGAGAGCATTCCTTGCTTTACCTTCTATCTATTTTCGAATCACACATCTGCAATTATTCCGTTGTTTTTTTGAGGTTTATTGTATAGTTATAATATGAATATGAGGGTATTTTTAGAGGTTTATTTATAATTATAATAGGAATATAAGGGTAATGTGTGATTTCGACCATGTAAATAATATAAAGCTTTAAATATGAGATGTCGGAGATTTTAGAATAGATATTATTGAATCCCAAAGTTTCGAGTCTATATCAAGATCTATTGATATAACTCATAGATATTTTTTTGTCTTTACAATGGGTCTTGATACAAACTCTAAAAGTTGGCATTTAAAAATGTCTACTATGGAATTTCCGGCAGCTTAGACTCAAAATCAGTCACATAGAAATCTACAAACCTTAATATAAGGTCTAGTAGAAAGTAATATAATATATTA
Organism: Pinus taeda; assembly: GCA_000404065.3. Lineage (NCBI taxonomy): Eukaryota > Viridiplantae > Streptophyta > Pinopsida > Pinales > Pinaceae > Pinus > Pinus taeda. The sequence goes on along the minus strand of APFE030061709.1, from coordinate 28,014 downwards.
TATATATTCATTTATGTTTCTAATTGGACCTTATATTAAGGTTTTGTAGATTTCTATTATATATATATATTGTTAGTTTTAAATAAAACATTATAAAATTAATAATATCTCTATTACTATATTGACTTTAATTGTTAATATTACAACTCAATATAAAGAAGACGTGGTAAAGGTATTTCACTTTCACTTTCACTTCCATGTTAAATGACATATTGTTACTTCAAGTTTAAAGACATAAAGTACTTAAAAGCTATCAAAATAAATAGATAAAGTTGTATTTACATTACAAATATTTCAATATAAAACATAAATAAACTATTTGAGTGTTAACCAATATTGATTTGACTATTAATTAATATATTTCAATATGAACTTCATATATATGGTTATAGAAAGAATATATATATGTGTTGATTATATTAAAAATTTTCAATGGCCACAATCATAAAGTGGTTAAAAATAAAATAATTTAATTACTTTCTTATAATGGGGAATGTGTAATTTCTTCATGAAAGATTTATGTGAGAATTTCTTTTGTCAGTTGAGTACAACTCTTAGTAGACAAGAACACATACACATCAAACATATGTTAGATGTCCTCAACCCACCCACTGGGAACCCAGATCTATTGGCCATCTAAATACATGATAAGTCATCCAAAATTCAAATGTTTTCAAAATGTCAAAAGTGTAATATAGGTCTAAATATGTTTAACGGTCCTAATATATAGATAACAAAAAGTAACTTTCTAAGAAGCTAAACTAAACATTACTGATTTTTTTCCAATCACAACAACCATGCTAGTCTGATCATCACTCATTTGAAGATTCCATAAGTGTCGGATCTTTGGCACTAGAACCTGGCAGTTCAATCTATGGAAGACACAGGATATGATTCTCAATCTAGTTGCAATGAACATTTCGAAGTTGGATTTGATGTTAAATCAACTCAAATTCCCTGTGAATTTGTTAGAGCTCGGAACTGGGTTTAGATGAACCAAATAAGTTGGATCCTACAACTTTTGCAACAATATTGTTCATAATCTAGTATAAGTATACGATTGTTGGAATTGGGTGTATCTACCCCTCGAATGTCTTGGGCCTTGCACTAGCGATAGCCAGTCCCCAAAATCAGGGTCATTATTTTCGACTTCCTCCTTTACTTTTGCTTCCCATCGTTGTATCAGTTGACGAACACGGAGAAGGGTGCTGCTATAATAAATTTGGGCAACATCTTGAGCTTTTCTAACTATACCCCAACAACCTCTTCCCTTGACTGAGGGATTTGGGGTCTGCCTTTACATACACCCATGACCAGAGCTTCCACTTTGAACATTTCTGCCCTGACCATAATTTCTTTTGAAGGGGGCAGGGTGAACCATAGTACTTCAATCCGAACAATCCTGATAACCTCAACACTGGATGAAATTCAACCAAAAAAAGACAGAGCTTAGATAAGTAATACTACTAGTGCCTATCAACGAGAATTCCGGCCAAGCAAAACACCCGCCAAATGAATAGACTAAAAGGCACAGGAGGAAAGCCTTGTCGGAGATAAAAGAAACCTATACTTCTATGAGGCCATAGTGGAAAATAGACATGAGCAGGAAAATAAAAAAACCATTTAAACTCTCCATCATTAAACTAACCATAGGTTAGTGGGATATCCTTGTTCGTCAACACAGTCTAGAACCCTAAAGAGGACAGGGGTATCCGTCATGGGGGAGTCCCCTCCACTCAATTTACCTAGTCCACTTGGAGAATATGGTGTTTCCTTAGGTATCTTGCATCATTGAATACACAACCCCCAATTACATTAAAAATTAGCTCAACCTTAATTTCTACATATAAATCCATCAAGGATAGAAAAATTACATAAACCATAGAGAGACTGACAGAGCACAAAGGACGGGCTTCACCTTTCATACTAATAGCCTCAAGCCAAATGTATATTTCTTCATGACTTGCCATAAACCACATTTTAGAAACAATCATGAAACCAGTCAACCAAGGAAACATAACAAGGTTCAAGAGGAAGGAATTAGGGGAAAGACAAGAATCATACCCACACCAGATACCCACCTTTTGGAATCCATGATTACGCTAGAGTCTCTCATCCATGACCACTCTTGCAACGTGAACCAATCTCCTAATTCTAATCAATGAGAAAATAAACAAATTGTAGCCAAAACACCGAAGAAAACCACATCGCCTTCCTCCATAACTCTCAATATATCTTCCCTCTACCGAAGCCACCTTACACATGTAAATGATTAAATGTGAGTCATCAACCGACCACCTCACTTTATGGGTAGTCATGCATCTATCCTTGAATCAGATCCCACCGAGTTTAATGGCTTGTCTTGCACCCCAATCGAGGATCTCCAGACACCCCAATCGAGGATCTCCAAATCAAATTTTGGATTTGAGATTTGATGTCATTTACATATTTTAATAAGAGATGTTTCACCGGATCTCATCCTTCATCATGTTGTAATATTTCCATGATTGATCCAACATCCTGCTGACATTTTTGCATCCCCAATTGGCCATAAAATCCGCAGCTTTGTTTCCTTCTCTTCTAGCATGGGATGGGATTATATAATCAAACCTCTTAATGAGAGCACCAATATGTTGAAGGAGTTGACCAAGTCTCGAGATGGGACTAATATCATCACTATTGGATACTTGGTTGAGTTTTTTGAGAGCTTCAATAGAAATTTGAGAATCGCCTTCAATGATCATTTTCCTATATCCTATGGCATAGCCACAATCCACAACATATAGGATATTAACATTGTTCTTATAGTCCCCGAAAAAGTCTTCATACCTTGCACCTTGAGGGTTTCCCTTGAAGGCACCATCAAATTTAAGTTTCATAAAATCCACATGAGGGCTTGAATATTGAGACAAGTATAGGTTAGGAAAAATGATAGGTTTCCTTGATTAAGGAGGTATCATTTTAAGGAATAGGTGCAGTTGATTGAGAATTTTTTCCTCTTAGGAGGACAATTTCCAATCATCGAAATGCCATTTCTCAACTAGAATTGTTTCTCACATATTCTGAATGATATGTGTCCATATTACATCCACATTTGATTATTGATTCTTGAAAATTCATCTATTTCTCTCTTTCCAAATTTCCCACAGGAGGAAACCTAAAACTAGTTTCTAGGCTCTATTGATTGCTGCACTTGGAATGATCACTTTTCTCAAGACTTATATGGTCGTGATAATGCTATGTTGGCCCCTATCTATGTGGGAAATAGCTGAGATACCTTACACCATCACTGCTCTGTTACCTTACAAGTATTCAACAAATATTATTGTTGTTTCTTCCTTCTATTGACACATAATACAAAAGGAAGCTCTACATACTCCTCATTTTGTAGGTGGCCCCAGGTTAAGATCCTTTTTTGGCACACTAACTAGGGAAAAAGAGATACATTTGCTCATAATTGTTGTATCCAGATTATCCCCCATATAGAGTTGTAATTGCTAAGGGATTTTTTTTTTTCGGCTAGTTTGTATAACTCCGTAACATTGAACATTCGTTTAGTCAAATATCCCTAACATATAATGCCTGGTCCTTCTTGGATTTTTATTTTCCTCGATTATAGATGTTTTTTTATCACTTTCCATCGATCAGTTAATGGGGGTTCTATCCAATGTTTTTTGTCTTTCCATTATCTCAAGTTCGAGTCCTCTTGCATAGGCCTCTAATAGTGATCCACGGTGGAACAATTATTATTGTTAGCATAAATAAATATTTCACTCAAGTCCTATTTACTAAGAAATTTCTCTTGTTGTTTCCAAGCATCTTGCAAGAAAAGAGTTCTCTTTCCATCTAGGATTCCCCAAAAAGGGTGTTGTCTAACAAACTCTATATTACTTGTATATAAATTTAAAATTGAAGATCCCTTTGGAGTTGATCAATCTCTCAACTTAGCCACTGGAGATTTTGGTAATCTCTATTTATGTGTCCATCTTCTTTTCCAAAGATTGAGACCTCCCCTCACCCATCTCCACCATAATTTAGCTCCTAACACCTTGTTTAAAATATTTGTATCTTAGAGTTTGAGACCTCTAGCTAATTTGGGTTTAATCACATTAGTTTAGGATACCAAAGCCCATTTTTTCGCTTTCTGAGGTCCTCTCGAAACGAATTTTTTAAAGAGGTCTATTATGGATTGATAGGAATCTTTAGGAATAGATAGACCTATGATTTGGTACAAGGGAATTGATTTTAAGACAACTTTTAAAAGGACCACTCTACCTGCAATGTTTAAGGACTTGAATGCCCAACTATCCAACTTTGATTTAATCTTTTGAATTATTTCCTTCCAACATGTCATTCTTAAATAGTTTACCACTAAAGGTATCCCTAAGTATTTTCTTCAAGCAAACCAATTCCAAAGTCTAACCTTCTAGCAAGGAAGGTTTGGACACTCTTCATAGTATTAAAGAAAACTATATGGGATTTTTCATTGTTTATCTGGGTACCAAAAACGTGCATAAACTCTTCCAAAATTTTCTTTAATTTTCTCACTTCCTTCAAAGAGACACTATAGAGAAGCATTATGTTATCCACAAATTGTTGGTGAGCGATAGGAAGGCCGAGTACCCTAGAGGCAAAAGCCTTTCATTTGGGAATTTTTGGAAGCCCAACAAATATATCTTCCCAAACCTTTAGCTTCCAAATAAACAAGAAGGGAGATAGGGGGTCACCTTGATGAACACCTCTAGAAGGATTGAGAGATTTTAAGAGAGAGCCATTAAGAAGAATTAAAAATATAGGATTAGATATGAGGGAGAAGATCCATTGGATCCATCTAGAATCAAAACCATGGACTTTGAGGATGCTCAAGAGATAGGGCCAACTGTGGCGATCATAGACCTTAGAAAGATCAAGTTTTATCATCATTCTAGGAAATTTAAGTCATTTCGGGGAATGGAATACCTCATGATATGTTATAATTCCATCCAAGATTTTCTGACCTTCCACAAAACCAGTTTGTTCCAGAGATATGAATTTGGGAAAGATGGGTTTGAGTATTTTAGCCAAAATCACAGACATGATTTTATATATAACAATACAGAGATAAATTTGTATGAACCCATATGGATATTCTCACTGAGGAAATTTATGAATTAAATCAATAAAAGTAGATTTCAATCCATGGCTTACCTTTTGGGATCACCTAGATTCTTCCACCACATTTAATATATCTTGTCCGAAAAAATGCCAAGCAGCTTGGAAATTTTTTATAGTGAATCTGTCTGGCCCTGGAGCTTCATTCTTAGCCATTCCTTTCACTAATTCACCCACTTTCTTCAAGGTGATCACCCTCATCAGATAAATATTATGATCTCGATTAACTAATTAAGGAACATGCTTGGTGATTCTCTCGATGGCTTCCATTCTATCTAGACCCGGTTCAAAAAGAAGGAATTCGAAGTGGTCTATTAACAAGTTCTCCATTTCCTCATGCTGTGTGATTTGATTCCTTATTGTTTCTTTTAGGAAGAAGATTCTATTCTACTAACGATGTTGTATCATAGATTTCTTGGAAAAAAACTAGTGTTCTTTTCTCCTCAAATCCATTGGACTCGGTATTTTTCTTTCCAAAAGATTTCCTCCTATTTCCTTATATCCTCTAGTTCATTAAGGAAACATCCCTCTTCCAATGCTATAGCCTTACAATAACCTTCCAGGATCATTATTTTTTTTATCCCTTTCATTTCTCGCAACCAATGTTTCTCTGCCAAAATGTTCCCAAACTCAACTGTATTCCATTTTTTGATGTGCTTCTTAACAAATTTTAGTTTATGTTGAAATGTATGCATAATTTTTCTACCTTGAATAGATATTTCCTTTTACCAGGTTTCCATACTACCCATGAAGTCTTTTCCCCTAAGATAAAAGGATTCAAATTGGAAGGGTTCGTTTCAGGGAGAAAGCTTGAGATCTATCTCTAGTCTTATCAGCCAATGATCTGAACCAGAGCAAGGAAGAATAGAGGCCACAAAGAAAATATCTCAACAGACCAATTGCTTAGAGATGAGAAATATGTCTAAATTAAAATATACCTAATGAGCTCCTCCTTGGATTGTTCAAAGTGTAGATTCCATTGACTATTGGAATGCCCACTAGCCGAAAATCATAGATCATATCTCTAAACTTTTCCATTTCATGATCGAGTTTGCTAATACCTCCCTTTTCTTCTTCCATTGACAATATAATATTGTAATCACCTCAAACAATCCATAGATCCTCTGAATGTATCCTTTGAAGCTTCCTTAAATTATTGAGAAAAGCTCCTTTTTCTCTTGGAATGTGGGGGCCACAAACCGCAAAAATGATGGCCCAATCCCGGGTGCCAGTATGACTAAACCTTCCAGAGATAATTCTAGGGAGGCTAAACCATCCTTTGAATACTATCTCCATTTGATTCCATAGTATTTCTTATCCTCTCGCATTGTCCTAAAAATCCAATGCCATAACCTCGTAATGCAGCTTGAAAGCCTTAATAATATTCTTCAATCTCTCTTCTACTACCTTTGTTTCCTGAAGTAGTTGAATGCTCAATTTTTCTTAATTGATCCTTTCCTTAAGGAATATTTTTTTGTTTCAACTGGTGAGATGCCTCACATTCTAGGATACCATTATCATTGGGAATACTTTTGAATTCGGTGGAAAATCATTCAAAGCGGTACCACCCTTCCTGGATTCACTAATAGATCTCCCACAATTTGGATTGATTCTTGCAAATTATTTATTCCTTGCTCCATTCTCCCCTTTCCTCGCATACTCTAGTAAGGTTTTGAAGGAACCTTAGAGCCCTGATTCTCTTGATTATTCCTTTCTTCTTGGATTTTCATTTCTTGGTATTTCTGAAACATTTCTTTATATAGCCACTTTTTCTCTTTTGGTATGAAAAATTCATCAAAATGTTTCCATTCATTCAAAAAACGTTTAAGGGTTATTTCCTCCATGCTTAGATCCTATTTTACTCCATCTATTTCCATGGTCTCTTGGTTCTGATGGCTATCATATTCCTCCTTATCTATCAACTCTCCCTGAGCTTTTCATTTTGGCTTGGTATTTCCTTCTAACCTTCTTTAATTTCTAATCCATTTGGTGCTTCTGTTTGGTTCATATCCTCTACCAGTACTTCATATCTATTTTTATTTCCTTGATTGCTCTTCTATGTTTTTAGATTGTTGGCATGAGTTGGTTTCTGGCTCCTCTTTTTATTAGATATCACTTGAAACCCTTCATTCTCGTTTGGGGCCTTAGGATTTTCCTGTGGAACTTCCTACACTATTGGACCCATCTCATTTTGAGGATTTTCTCAAAACAAATGTCCATATTCATGACATTTTTTACATTTGAAAGGTATATGATCCTAATCTAGCAACTTTTGCCAAACTTCATTTCTATATTCAAGCTTGACGTATTCCATCAAAGGTTCAGTAATATTCATATAGACACATATCCTTACTTACGAGGTATATCATCCTCTTCTCATGGAGTCTGCTACTTTGACAAAACTTCCCATAGAATGTTTTATCACTTGTTCGATCTCTGGATCCCAAAAATTCACTGGGAGGGTGAACGGATGAACCCATACTAGAGCTGCCAAAAACTTTTCCTGGTCTGGGTTGTAGTATTCCACTCAGAAACACATAAATAAACCTACATTGTAGAAAAAATATGGCCAATAAAACTCTCTCGTTATGTTCATGGCTAGAAAATATCACTGTAAAGAAGCCTTTTGGCTCCCAACTTCAGATCTATGTGAACTTTTGGTTTCCATTTTAGTTGAATCCATTTGACAAGATCCTTCTCTAATGGCCAAATTCCTCTAAATTTGTAGGTCAATGAATGATCTTTCATATATTTGGGATATTCCTCCAATTTTTTATTTGGGATCACAAATCTTGATTTCTTAATAGCTCTTGGCAAACATTGGCCCCTAATCCATGTCTTCTATTGAGCCCCCATTACCAGGATTTCATTTTTTCTTCCCTCATGGTTCTTACCTCTGGATATAGCTCTTTTAGTGTTAGCTTCCCCAGTTGTAAGCTAGTTGTAGGAGGCAGTCAACCCCACGGGCAGATCTGCTCATCGGCCAACCAATGTCTTGACATTGAGACCGAGAATGGATTGGAGAATCAAGATTGTTTCAGGAAATGTCTGGTATATTATTCAGATCTGAGGTACGAAACCCTTGTGGAGTTCATATATTTATATGTGACATTTAGAAAATATTAATGATATAAAACTATTCATTTTGGATGATAAATAAAAAATTTCACTATGTAAAGTATAATAATATTGATGTATATTGAAGATATACTATTCACAAAAAAACATTTTAATATGAACAATGTGGTTCATAAATAAAATATTTTAACTCTCATATTATTCTATATATAAATAT
>APFE030061709.1:0-11528 GCA_000404065.3 Pinus taeda | reverse complement strand
AATGATGAATCCATGCTATTTATTCCTTAAGATTGATTGATTTTTTCACCTTGTCCTGAGGATGAACCACATTAGTTGGTTCAAAACGTCTACCAAATCCTAATGATGTGATTAATCAGAAAATGCTTTCATATACATTAAGGATAACGAAAGTCTTAGATATAACACTAATAAACTTGTAAATACTTTCCCCAGCTCATCAACCATGCTTCTGTTCTTCAATGTCCCCTTTGAAAATTCATGGTCTCAGAGTCTTAAATTCCCCTCATATCTCTTCTACTTTGTTCCTTTTTACTGAAAGAGTTTTCTCATTTTTTTAGCTATTGTTTTATGATTCAGAGCCAATGTTAATTCTATTAGTTTCATTCCATGTTTCATTTCCTACACTAGGTGATTCATTTCTTATAAAATCTTATTTATGTTGTTTTGGAATCCTTTCCTCACTGCTATATTTTTACACATTATTTTTTAATTCTACTATATCATTAAGGGCATGTATTATGTTGCATTTATCCTATTTTTCTCTTCTCTCATTCTTCAATTCTCTACCTATATCCTTAGTTAATTCTACTATATCATTAAGGGCATGTATTATGTTGCATTTATCCTATTTTTCTCTTCTCTCATTCTTCAATTCTCTACCTATATCCTTAGTATTAGTTCATTATTAGTTCTGCACTTTGTCTATTTTAGTTTGCATGCTTTTCCTTTTTTCTAATAGAATTTATTGCATATCTTTCATATCTTGATTCCTAGAGTTTGGTATTTCTACAAAGATCCCTTTCCCTAATTGTTTACCGCAATGATGTTCACTCCCTTCATGGCTTTCTTGTGTAGTCTCCCCTTCTTCTTCCTCCCTCACTTTAGATGTAATAATGGTAATCAAACTTATTTGTTATTTTGATTTTATTAGCACTATTCACCTTCTTCCCATGTAAGTTTGAGCATTGTAAATATCAGGCTTTGATACCATTTTGTAGCATCCCACATTTTTTTCTATTTATTTAGGCTTCTAAATTTTCAATTACTATCAAAGTCAAATACATTTTAATCAATGTTTGATGTGTATCATTATGTATATATATATAAAATCCTAACAACGGTCTAAGTTTACGACATACATATAATTTTTCACATCCGGGCATGACCTATTCTACAACGGAAACCATGTTTCCAAAAGTTAGCACCCTCTCTAAAAGCATAGTAGGATCCATGATGGGTGACTAGGCTTTACATATTCCCCTTATGTTACACACAGGTCTTCCTCCCTCACCTTACTCACGTGCTTGACGTTTTTTCAACCCTTGGATTTTGGATCATTAATGGTCACCAGTGGTCGATGGGGAATTTTCAATGGTTTTTGGGTGCCAAACTAACTAGAGTTGATCCTGAGGGAGCTTCCATGGTTTTTTCCTCCGTGGATATTCAAGAAAAGACAGTCTATAATGATAGTTTATTTGAAACTAAGTTTTTTCTTTAATTAGTTTAATCCTTCTTGTTGCATTAGATTCGAGGGATTAATTGCATAGTTTTACCTCGCAATGCTTCGAGTCTAATACAGTTACCCTAGATAGGTAGGTCATTTATCAACTTCATACATTCTATTATAACCCTTCTCATCAATTCATTTAGATGTCCATTATTCTAGTCATCAATTATTTAATAAAATAAATAATCTATTAAAGGGGCTTTATCTTTTCTCCCTGTTTATCTAACTTTGGGAATTTTTAGGTAATAAATCTATTATGCACTTTCCATTTGAAGCATGATCCTCAATTGAAAATAGTTCCAGAGAAAATCTAATAAATTAATGGTCAACCCTACATGATTTATATTCTATCTAAATAGATAAATAACTACAACATTCTATATCTACATATATAAAGAAATGCAACATTCTTTATCGACGTACCTAAGGAACTATAACATTCTCTATCTAAATACATAAAGAACTATAGCATTCTCCATAGCAGAAATCAAGGAAATGATAAACAAATTAAAAGATCCTACATGGAGTGTTAACAATATTAATCATGCCATTTTACACTACTATTGTAACAAATATATTAAAGATTTAATGAACCTGTAACCGGATTGGCTAACACAAATTAACGAGGGATGCTTCACACGTTTGTAGTTGATCGATAATACAAATTTATTTACCGAGACACCCCCAAGCCTACATTGTGAATTTATAGAGATCACTCTCTCATGACTATTATTAGTTTTGTAGATTTCACTCTCATTATAGTAGATGTGCAATTCACTGATATAGCCTCATCCTAACACATTCGTGTGCTTCTATGGCTTCAAACTCCTTCCTCTTGTTCAAGTACTTTTGCACTCTACCTTGCCCCTTCTGGGCTCATAACATACAGAAAACCTCCTCCTCATAGCTAATTATTGCATACAACTTATTTCACCACTAGGTTGTATCTCCTCTATGCTAGGTGCCCCTTTAAAATATGTTGTTTTCCCCCACCCTAAATTCCCTTCAAAGAATCAAATTTCTTGCACTTACATATTTTCTTTCACAAATTTTCATTTGTCAAGTGTAGTCATATTCCATAAAATGACAATCCATACTCATTAATATCACTCATCAATCTGTATATGTTTATTTACTATTATCAAAATCAAATTGTCTGCAATATCTATCACAATGTCTACCACCCTTTTAGGTTTCTTAATTTAAAATAATAGTTGACAATTTTTTTTTAAATATTTTTTTTGGGTTTACATCATGAAGAACTATTAAATATAATATTAAAATGTAAAATATTAAGTATTTTTTTAGTAAATTTTGTGTATATATACCAATGATTTCTTGGAATCGTAAATTTATGTTATGTAATATATACAATCCAAGTATATAAGTGGAATTCAAGGCATTGTATCCATTTAGGCATTCAAAAATGCAGTTTAAACAGTGAAAACTTACACATGCTATATGTATATATAGAATCAATATAGCTAGGTAAATAATTTGTTTAGTTTTTCGCACTAAAAAAGGTTTCCATATCAAAAGAAGTGAGATCCATGGTTAAGATAAATTTGTACAGTTAAATCTTCACATATCACGTATAAAGAGAATTGTACAATTTCCACTTGTTAAACAATCTTCCTTCATCAACATTTCTGCTATCATGTGAATAGAGCTATAATGTTTAAATCACACTACCGACAATTATGATCGAGTGATAATGTATTTGTATGCACATTGTGGCTAAAGTTTATATGCCCTATAAGTATAGAGGTCATTTCATAAACCTTTTATTTTATTTTTAAATTAAGGTTTTTGATGGAAGGAAATGGAACAAACAAGTGGGATGAAATATCTATCAACTATTTCTATGTTCTTGGGCAGATTTCATACTATCAATTCATTAAAGAAAGAATATGTTGTTTGTCATGGAAAAAATTGTTGGTGATTTCAAGTTTAATGTGAGAATATAAATGAATGTGTATATATATTATATATATTATTTATATATATATTTATTATATATATATATAAAAGAATGTTGGTGATTTCCAAAACCTATAAAAAAAAATTGTTTAACATAATGGTTAGTTTGGAATTTCATATGGAAGGTTATATTTTCATTGCACCCAAAGGCACATTCTAAAGCCAAATATGAGAGAAATATGTAATTTAGCCCCTGCTCAACTTGAATTTGACACGTGTCCTTTCTAAAATAAAAATAAAGTACTCTCTAAATAAGAACTAATGTCAACAATAACAAAAAAATTAAAATTGGATCTACATATTTGGTTGGTTTTAATTTAAAGTATTATAAATATCAATAATCTCATTCTTGTTCTATTGTTGATATGACAATCCAATTTAAAGGACACATGGTAGAAATATTTCAGTATCATTATTAACCACAAATAAAGTATTTCAATGTCCATGTGAAATAACATAGTTTTATCTTAATGTTTTTAAATAAAGCTTTTAAAAACAAAAAGAAATCTTATATTTTCATTTTTCACCATTTGAAAAGGATATATAATTTTTTATATTTTTTAGAATTATTTCAATATTGATTTAGATAGTTACATGAAGCTTAATTAATTATTATATATTTTATATATATTATATATAATATATTTATATTTACTTTTGAGATATTTAATAATAATAATAATTATGAATATGGTTAAACAAATCTTTTTATATGAAGTTAAATAATATCTAGATCTACTTAATCATTTTGTGCAAGTCAATTGGACAGTTCTCAAGCCCATCAAAAAATATATATGATATGTATTTAAAAATATATTAACTCCCAACACCACCACTTAGCCAAGGAAAGAATGATGGCACCCTCCACTTGGCTTCTGTCACCTCTGTGGTGTCATGTCAGGCTTGCCCAGGTCTATATCACAAGTAGTCTGTAGAGCCCTCACACTCAAGACTTTAATATCTCATCCCTCTGCTCCTCCACGCATATTAACCCAAGGCATTATGGCCTCACTCTGGTTATTCTTGACAAATACCCCACTAACAGTGTAACTTATTTCAACCACCCACTCTATTCCTATAACCATTGTAACCTCTGTTCCCTTCGCTAATCCCTCTGATTTTGGCTACTTCAACATGAATCATGATAGAGGGAGGGGTCATTGCTCTAGGCATGACAGAGGTAGAGGTTGCCCACCCACCTCTCTTGTCACTAAGGAAGATAGGATCATGTATGACCATGCCATCCTAGCCCATATTTTCCATCGAGTATCTAAATTGGAGGTTGAAGAATCTTATTGGGGTCGCAACAATCTATAGTCCCTCTACAATAATCTTACTTGTCTCCTCCTTCCTCAAGAATGGGAGAAATATTGGGCCACCTATTGGATAACCAATATTTATTCTATCAATTCCCATGCCACCACCTCCTTGCAGTGTCTTTCTAGTAATCTTGACATTTAACTCCCTCCTCACATTTCCATCTCCTCCTCTCATAGACTCTCCACCTCTATTTCTATGCCCATCAATTTTGCATCTCTCCCAATTGGTCTAACTACTCGTAGTCGCTCCTCCTGGGTTCGAAGGAAATAGGTTGAAGAAACTCCATTGGAGAATATTTAGTTGAAGGCTCCAATGCTTTCTCCTAGTTGTCCAAGCCCATATGGGTGTTTCATCTTTGACAAGAGCCTTGTAGAAGTACTCAATGATCGATGCAAGCAACCGCAACAAGTCAATGTGCCTTGATCTCATCACAAATGCAACTAAGCACTCTCAAGTTTCTTCCGACTATATTTTGATGATTTGCTTCTCTTCAAGGTCTATTTATTGGTGGCTTGGTTCCACCACATAACTTTGGTTCTGAATTTCATAATGTTATCTTCAAACCTTGTTTTGTTGATGCACTACAAACTTTTTTATCTTCAAACTCTTCAAAGACTCTCTGGCTTTCCCCCTCCAAGATTAGAGAACCTTGATGGGTGATGTGCGAAGACCCCCCAAATTTTTTTGCATGTACTCTATGTATATTTCCATGTTAATATAATGTGATTTTTTGTCATATATATATCTATATATATATTATATATATATATATATATATATTATATATTATATAATTTATATAAAATATTTGAATATTCATGTTAAATGATATTATATATGGTCAATACTCTATATATTATGAAGCAATTTAAAAATATATTTTCTTTTCTGAAAACATTTAAAATACTCTCAATATTATACCGGTCATTTCGAATGTGTTTATATAGCATTATACAAGTCCATCATAATCAAAGATCTCTCAAAGTCTCGTAGGAATCAAACTTCTTCAAGTGAAAATATTTTTCTAATCTCTGGTTCCCCCCTCCAGAGGACCTCGATGGTGATGGGTGAGGGACCCATGATATTTTGGTATGTCTCTATACAAATTTCCATATTAATATAATATGAATATTTGTCATTATATATTATATTATATATATATATATATATAATATATATATTAAACACATTTTAATATAATTAAATAAAATAATCAAGTACACTTGAGATGATATTATATAAAGACCCATGAATATTGTCATCTATAAATAAATAAGTATATATATTAATGTATATATATAATAATTATATATATATATATATAACACATTTTAATATAATTAAATAAAATATTTAAGTACACATGTTATGATATTAGATAAAGACCACACGCAATAATTTGATTACTAAGTCTAGTAAGGTATCCATACTCTACTTTTCTCTAGTTTCGAACCTGTGACCTCTTAAGAGGAAACACATCTCTTAACTATTAGACCCACTCAATCTGTATTTAAAAAAAAAAACAATTTAAGAAACATAATTTCTTTTGCAAAAAAACATTTAGAGTCTCAATATTTTATAATTGGACCATTTTTCATATACTGATATAACATTAATATAAATTAATATAAATTGATCTTAATCAAAGATCTATTAAAATTTGACAGGTTTTAAGTGATTTCCTAACTACCTGAATCACTAATTAAGATATCTATACCAGTGAATTCATCCCTATAAAATTCGCCCAGCACACAGAAGAATTTGATCGATATTTCTCGCCACCTCTCTGTACGATATCTCTCCGTCGAAAACTATAATTTGAAAATGAATATTGATATAAATGTTACTGGCAACGTGAATATAAGTGAAACTTCTTTCGATCTCGCGTGATATGTGAAACTTTACCAGGCAATGCTGCTTAAACGTACCATAACCTGACATTCTCGTAAGCTGGCAACCTTAATATGAAGGAGCGATCTTTCGCTTTCAAAACCTTACCTTAATCAATGAAAAGTTTTGCGTCCCTTTGTGCTAAATCTCAATATCAGATTTGGTCAGTTTCATTAAATTTGGCAGTCCAGACTTGACTTTATATCTGACAAGCGGAAGTCTGATAGGATTTCTGAATATGGAGAAAAACCCTAATTTTAAGTTTTAGGTTAAGATGAGATTAATATCTGTTGAGAAGTTTTAATGTGTTTCTAGAAAGAGTGAAAATAAAGTGCAAAACAATTAAATGACGGAACTCAAATCATACTATTGGTTATAAACATTTTTAACCATTATATTCACATTTTCAACTTTGTTATAAATATCTTTCACATTTTTTTATCGATTTTTTTAAAATTTAAATTTATATTATTTTAAAATTGGTTAAATATTATTTTGGAAGGATAAAACTTTTTTTAATTTTAAAATTTTAAGGGAAAAATTGAATTCTACATTTAGGAGATTTACGTTCTAAGATTTCCTCGCCTACATATTTAGGCCTACAATTTTTTTATTTTATTATATTATAATATATATTAAGTAATTTGAACATTTTCCATCTTCTAATTTCTATTTCATTTCACTGTATAAATCTATTTTTTTAATTTTAATATAACGACATAATTTGTACACGATATAATTTTTTTTATATATGCTGAAGATTAATATGATATTTTAAATGGTAAATATTTTTAGAGGTTACATCATCTATATTTCATAATTTATATTAAGAATAAATAGAATAAAAGTAAAGTAACAATATTAAATCATGAAATACTAAGAATGTAATCACTTCCAAATATTTGAGTTCTAATTAATGTCGGTGTATAGTTAGCACCCTCTTTAAAAACATAGTGGGATCGATGATGGGTGATATGGTCTACATATACCCCTTATATCACACATGGGTCTTCCTCCCTCAACTTACTCACGGTCTTGATGTTTTTTCAACCCTTGTATTTTGGATCATTGATGGTCACGAGTGGTCAACAAGGAATTGACCATGGTTTTTGGGTGCGAAACTGACTAGAATTCATCCTAGGGGAACTTCCATGATTTATTGCTATGTGGATATTCAAGAAAAGAAAGTCTATAATGGTTGTTTATTTGAAAGTAAGTTTGTTCTTTAATTAGTTTAATGCTTCTTGTTGTATTAGCTCGGGGTGATTAATTGTATAGTTTTACCTTGCTATGATTTGAGTCTAATACAATTGCCCTAGATAGGTAGGTCATTTCTCAACTGCATAAGTTCTATTATAACCCTTCTCATCAATTCATTTAGATGACTATTATTCTAGTCACCAACTATTTAATAAAATAAATAATGTATTAAAGGTGTTTTAGCTTTTCTTCTTATTTATCTAACTCTCAGATTTTGTAGGTAATAATCCTATTATGCAATTCGCATGTGAAGCGTGATCTTCAATTGAAAAAAGTTGTAGAGCAATTCTAATAAATTAATGGTCAAACCTACATGATTTATATTCTATCTAAATACATAAATAACTACAACATTCTCAATCTACATATATAAAGAATTGAAACATTCCTTATCTACATACCTAAGGAACTATAACATTCTCTCTCTAAACATAAAGAACTATAGCATTCTCGATAGTAGAAGTCAAGGAAATGATAAACTAATTAAAATATCTTACATGCAGTATTAACAATATTAATCATGCCATTTTACACTACTATTGTAACATAGATATTAAGGGTTTAATGAACCTATAACTAGATTGGGTGACACAAATTAATGAGGGATGCTTCACCCTTATGTAGTTGAGTAATAAGACAAATTTATTTACCAAGCCACCTCCAAGCCTACATTGTGATTTTATAGAGATCACTTCCTCATGACTATTATTAGTTATATAGATTTCCTTCTCATTATAGTAGATGTGCAATTCACTAAATTAGCCTCATCTTAACACATTCTTGTGCTTCTATGGCTTCAGACTCCTTCCTCTTCTTTAGGTACTTTTGCACTCTACCTTGCCCCTTCTAGCCTCATAACATGCTAAAAACCTCCTTCTCATAGTTAATTATTGCATACAACTTATTGCACCACTAGGTTGTATCTCCACTATGCTAGGTGCCCCTTTAAAATATGTTGTTTTTCCGCCATCCCAAATTCCCTTCAGAGAATCAAATTTCTTGAACTTTCAATTTTTCTTTCACAAATTTGCATCAGTCAAGTGGAGTCATATTCCATAAAATCGCAATCCATACTCATTAACATTACTCATCAATCTGTATATGTTTATTTACAATTATTGAAATCAAATTTTCTGGGATATCTATCACATTGTCTACCACCCTTTTAGGTGTCTTAATTTAAAATAATAGTTCACAATTTATTTTTTTTTTATTTTTTTGGGGTATTACATCAATGAACATATTAAATATAATATTTCAATGTAAAATATTAAGTATTTTTTCTTAAGTAAATTTTGTGTAAAATATAGCAAAGATTTCTTGGAATCATAAATTTATGGTATGTAATATATACAATCCATATATATAAGTGGACTTCAAGGCAATATATCCATTTACACATTCAAAAATGCAGTTTACACAATGAAAACCTACACATTCTATATGTATATATAGAATCAATATAGATAGGTAACTTTTTTTTTTAGTTTTGCACTCTAAAAGAGGTTTCCATATCAAAAGACATGAGATCCATGGTTAAGATAAATATATATAGTTAAAGCTTCACATATCACACATAAAGAGAAGTTTGCAATTTCCACTAGTTGAACAATCTTCTTTCCTCCACATTTATGATATTTATGTTATCATGTGAATAGTGCTACAATGTTTAAATCACACTGCCAACAATTATGATAGAGTGATAATGTATTTGTATGCACATTGTGACTAAAGTTTATATGCCCTATAACAATAGAGGTTGTTTCATAGACCTTTTATTTTTAAACTAAGCTTTTTGATGGAAGGAAATGGTACAAACAAGTCGGATGAAATATCTATCAACTCTTTCTATGTTCTTGGGCGGATTTCACACTATGAATTCATTAAAGCAAGAAGATGTTGTTTGTCATGGAAAAAATTCATGGTGATTTGAAGTTTAATGTGAGAATATACATGAATAAAAATATACAAAAATACAGAAAACTATCATAAGAATGTTGTTGATCCGCGAAATCTATAAAAAACTTTGTTTAACATAATGGTTAGTTTGGAATCCATATGGAAGGTTATATTTTCATTGTACCCAAAGGCACATTCTAAAGCCCAATATGAGAGTAATGTGTAATTTAGCCTATGCTCAACTTGAAGTTGACACGTGTCCTTTTTAAAATAAAAATATAACACTATCTAAAAAAGAACCAGTGTCAATAGTAATAAAAATAAATAAAAATGGATATACATATTTGGTTAGTTTTAATTAAAAGTATTATAAATACCAATAATCTCATTCTTGTTCTATTGTTGATTTGACAGTCCAATTTAAAGGACACAAGGTAGAAATATTTCATATCATTATTAACCACAAATAAAATATTTCAACGTCCATGTGAAATAACATAGTTTTATCTTAATTTTTTTTAAATAAGGCTATTAAAAACAAAAAGAAATCTTATATTTTCATTTTTCACCATGTGAAAAAGATGTATAATTTTTTTATACTTTTTAGCTCTATTTCAATATTGATTTAGATAAATTATTTGAATATATATATATATATGAACTATACTTTAAGAAATAGTAATAATAATAATAAATTGAATGTGGTTTATAAACAAAATATTTTAATATATGAATTTAAATAATATCTAGATCCACTTAACCCTTTTGGGAAACTCAATTGGACATTTCTCAAGCCAACCAAAAATATATATTGACATGTATTTAAAAATATATTAATAAATCCCTGGATCCAATTGTCCCTCCCAACACTACCACTTACCCAACGACAGAATGACGACACCCTCCACTTGCCTTCCATCACCTCTGTGGTGCCATGTTAGGCTTGCCCAAGTCTATATCACAAGCAGTCTACAAAGTTGTTACACAACAATATCGTCACCATGGCTATTTTCAGTCAGTATGGGTCTATCATCACTTATATTGGCCTCCTAAGCAAGTCTCAGACCCTAGCTCTTCATGTCAAGCTTTGCAAATGAGAGAAAGACATTGAAAATCAATAAAACTCTGGTTCCGCACTTTCTCTCACTTTTTCCTGTGGGCCCGCACTCTTTTTTCATATTACCTGCGTATCTGCACACTCTGTTTGTAATGGGTTGGGTGTGTACCCCTGTAAAATTCAAAAAGGCGGAAGTTTATCCTAAAAAACTCACTTTGGGTTAATTCTAGATGTTTCTAGAAGGAATTTTCACGTGGATTGTTCGCTCCAAGGTGGTTCATGCATCCCAAAAGAGAAGGAGCTAATCCCTTGATAGGAGGAGCTATCCCTTTGAAGGAGGGCTTTATCCCTTTGAAGGAGGACATAGTAGTAACTGCCCTCTATTGCACTATAAATTGAGGCATTGGGTTAGTGGCTAGAGAGGTTAGAAGCTGAACATTTTTTAGGGTAAATGCTGGTGAAATCAAGAATTCCTATTTGAGCTTAAGAGGAGAGATCACATACCTTTTTGGCTTCATTGGGGAGTGAGTGAAGCTTGTCAAAGTAGAGGAGACTTCTTGTTGGACCCTGGAGGAGCTTGTATAGCATCAAGGCAAAGGTTGTAAAGTTCTTCTCCTTTTGAATTAATACAAT